>CABFOW010003523.1:33566-72915 GCA_902141385.1 Timema californicum
CCCCCTCCCGCCCCCCTCATCACCCACCATTCCTCTTTCCATTCTCCTCTTCACGTGTTTGACTCGTGAGAAAGAGTAACATGTTACAGAAGTTAAAAAGAGAAGGGATATGTTCTTATATTGACTTTTTATTTTTTTACATCCCCTCTTTCTGTGTAAGTTGAAAAAACAAAAGTGGAAGGTTGTCTGCGTTGAGTTTATTATTTGAGTTTGTATGTTAAACAGATGGCGTAGAATCATACAGAATATAACTCGGTAGTATTTTCAGAGAAGCCCTTCAAGTATGTTGAAAGTGGAATCGACATTTTTTTTTATTATAACTCCAAAAGTTATACAGCGAGGGGCTTACAGAAATGTTAATAAGCGTTATTAGTAATTTTTAAAGTTTCTTTTCTTTATTAATATTTACAGACATAATTTTTACAAATTGTACTAAATCGTCAAAAATATAAAGTTTTTGTTGTTAATTTATCTTCATTTATATAGCGTCAATTTGATCATATTTGCAGAAGTTGTTATAAATGCATTTTTGAGCATCTCGTTAATATGTTTAGATGTTGAAACGCGATCCAACCAAACATATATTTAATTATTATTACTTTACACTCAAAGATTAATAAACTACTTATTCCAAGGGATGGGAATTTAAAGAATAACCCAGAGGGGAGCACCCGTATTACTGGAAAACAACACCTAATGCTCAAAGCAGAGATTAAAACCTTTATCTCTCCATCTATGTCAACAAAGTACATCAAAAGCTCGATGCTTTAACTACAGGACCACCGGTGTTGGCTCCAAATAGTATATTGAATGATTACAAATCTAAATATACAAAGAATAAAAACTTTACTTATACTATGCTAAGATATAAAAGTACAATACATAGTTTCAAAAGCCATTAGTTTAGTTACAAAATGGACTTTTACTCCACGAATGAAATAATGTGGGATGTGCTGGGACATGATTCCCCATTGTGTCTCCATTTTTCTTGGCATTTATTTGTAACAATAAACTGCACACATAAGACAAGAGCGTGGCTCCCACCACATCCCACACGGACTCATTGATGGAACCAGTATAGGTGACTCAATTTAGGGGCGTGGGTCCAATTACATCCTACACGACAGTAATTTTTTGGAAGCATAAAAATATTAGTTAGTGAATATATTTATTATTTATTTTGATACATTTTTTCTTAAAATTGAATATATTTACATTCAATTGGCTGAAATGATGCTCTCTTATTAACTAATAATAGGCCCACTTTATTGATATAGATTAATTACTTAACTTCATTTGAATAATCATTTTGTTTATTGATTTGATTTTATAATTAATACATACAGTTGAATTTCAATGGACCTAAACACAGTATGTCCAGTTACCAACCCTAAATTTCATCTCCATCCCCTTTTAAAAAGTAAATGGGAAAACATATTAACAACGAAAGCTTGGTAGGCAAATTCATCTATCAGCCCTTAACAACAGGAGCGGATATTATATATTTTCAAAAACTACATGCAGACGCTTCAAAGACAAATTAACTTTGGGAATTAAAAACTCATCCAACCAAAACCCAAACACACACACACACTCAAAATAGAAATTTACGTCTCCAATAGAAATACACAGTAATAACTAACACAGGAAACAATGGAAACGATGTCGAAACATACCAACATCCCCACCCGATAAAAACAGAATAGGCGGGAAATCTTTAGGATATGAGTTTGTAGCATCTGTTTTATGGCGGGAATTGAACGTCCTTAGGGGATGCAGGACAACGCGCGGTAATTCCAACTATGCCAGGAAGGGGAAGGGGGTTAACTGATGTGGTGGTGTATGTGGGGGTAGGGATGGGGGCAGAAGATGATTATCGGAGTAGCTTTGTGTTTTCTCTCTCTCAACCCCTTCGTTCCTCGTCATCCCGACATCGTTCTTTGAAGAAGGAGGGAAGGTAGTTACGCTCTGTTTCTCAGAGAGTGGAATTCAATATACGAGACCCCTCGGCTACCAGCTAGCTATATTCCTGGCAGAGTTTAGCGTTATGATGGAGTGTAATTCATTATACGAGACCTCCCTTGGCTACCAGCTAGCTGTACTCCTGGCAGAGTTTAGGGTTATGAATGGAGTGTAATTCATTATACGAGACCTCCCTTCGCTACCAGCTAGCTATATTCCTGGCAGAGCTTAGCGTTATGATGGAGTTGAATTCATTATACGAGACCTCCCTTGGCTACCAGTTAGCTATATTCCTGGCAGAATTTAGGGTTATGATGGAGTGGAATTCAATATACGAGACCTCCCTTGGCTACCAGCTAGCTATATTCCTGGCAGAGCTTAGCGTTATGATGTAGTGGAATTCAATATACGAGACCTCCCTTGGCTATCAGCTAGCTATATTCCTGGCAGAGCTTAGCGTTATGATGTAGTGGAATTCAATGTACGAGACCTCCCTTGGCTATCAGTTAGCTATATTCCTGGCAGAATTTAGGGTTATGATGGAGTGTAATTCAATATACGAGACCTCCCTTGGCTACCAGCTAGGCGCTAGCTATATTCTATGGCAGAATTTAGGGTTATGATGGAGTGTAATTCAATATACGAGACCTCCCTTGGCTACCAGTTAGCTATATTCCTGGCAGAGTTTAGGGTTATGATGAAGTGGAATTCATTATATGATACTTCTTTTGGCTAAAAGCTAGCTATATATGATTAAGGTATAGACAGTTTATGTTGCTGTAGAACATTATACTTACCGTATGCATATAAGAAAGTAGAGCTAGCATTTTCAAAATCTTAGATAAGTTTGTTTATAATGGCAATTCCATTTTCTAACTAAAGTACCATTCACAAGATCCTTGTTGCTATTATATTTAGTTTAAACCCTAACTATCAACGATGGGGTGGCTGACTCTTAAATAAATGCATCATTGTTAATTTAAAAGCTATAAAGATGAAAATGATACTTCAATACGAGAAAAAACAAAGGCGTCCAGTCGTATTTAACAGCATTAAAACCCACCTCAGTGGATTAGTTGGCTAACGTGCTAGTCATGTTGAGCTCTACTGCTGACGACGGGAGATCGAAGTTCGAATCTCGGTCGGGTGAACTGTGGCTGGTTTTTACTAAATGGTTTTCCGTTCTCCCTCCACGCAAAGGCGGGTTCACTTCCTCTAATTCAACCTCCCCAATTCCTAATTCACTAGCGTAGCTAGTACTTAAAGCGTATAACCCGAACGGGTATTAAGACGCGGTGTTAAATAATAATAATAATAATAATAATAATAATAATAAAAAACATTAAATAAGTTCAGAGTTACTATATTAATAAACATAATGATTGCCCAACCATTCCTTCACCTCTGACAAGACGTGTATTAATCACAACTTGTGAATGTGGGGAATGCCAGGCCTCCACCGTGGTTCGGAACGTTAAACTGTAGGTCCTCCATTTCATCTCACAATCACCCTACCATTACACATTAGCGTAAGTGCGTATAACCCAAACGGGGCTAATGATAATGATGATTAAGATTATGATTATGATGATGATGATGATGATAATAATAAATTAATAAATATAAAAAGATAGAAAGTATAGCCCCTTTTTGATATAGGAAAGGACAGCTTTGGAACATACAGATGGTACAGTAAAAACATAAAATGACAGCAGAATGTTAGTCTAGGCAAATAGTTTTTTTAAAGGTGTATTGGGTAAAAAAAACTTGATAGAAAAAACTAGCTTGCAGAAACCAAACCAAAGTTAAGTTAAAATCAATAAATCAGAAATTCAAATAATACAGTAACATCAGTTAACAATATTATGTTTAAGAAACTGTTCACTCTGCTTGTCATTGAACGGGGATGGTTTTGGATGTTTAGTGATAAGTGATTATACAAGTAGTTGAGAAATAGTTTTGAAATAGTAAACAACTATATATACTAGATAAATATTCCAAATGTGAGTACAAACTTCAAAGGGCACACAATAAAAAAACACTAGGCAATATAAAGGAAGTACTGTAGGTAAATAAATAGTATATTAATTTTAATAATCTCATTTCAACAGTTACAAAGTAACAAACAAAAGGTAAATCTAAATTTAACTGCCATCTAATCCCATCTAATATTCTCAGCAATAAAGAATATTATTATATCCTCTAATATATTTTAAGTTACTTAGAGCAAAACAAATAATAAGTTTTAAAGACAGAGACTAATGGCTAGTTAACATTTCCTGGAAATGACATATTACCACGATTCTCACAAAAAAAAAAAGTTAGAAAGTTCCATCAATTCAAGATATTTTACTAGTCCGAAAGGGAAATTGGTGTGTATGACATAATCTCATATAACAAAATCGCTAACAAAAAAGCCTTATCCGAAATCATAACGTAAGGTCATATTACGTACATAGCTTCCATACATTTCTATAACTATTCTTTACTAAGAAAATAATATGAAACAATTATTAATGACAGAACCCAAACAGTAATTTTGATTAAAAGATTCCAAATATTAACAACTATTATTTTATTAGTTTTAGGCAGAAAAGAAATTTACTAGAATTATAGATTTAAACATGTATACATTATTCTTACTTCATAGTTTATTATTATTATTACTATTATTATTATTATTATTATTATTATTATTATTATTATTATTATTATTAGCACCGCGTCTTACTACTCGTTCGGGTTGTACGCACTTACGCTCATGTGTAATGGTAGGGTGATTGTGAGATGAAATGGAGGACCTACAGTTTAACGTGGAATCCGAACCACGGTGGAGACCTGGCATTCCCCACATTCACAAGATGTCTTGTCATAGGTGAAGGAAGGGTTTGGTAATTAGATAAATCTTTGCCGCAACCGAGGATTGAACCCCGGCCACCAGCACAGAAGTCCGACACCTTACCCCTAGCCCGCCAGGTCACCAGGTAAATTTAGAGTTAACGAATTATCTCCTACTCAAATGAAATCTCCGCTAAGAGACGTTTTACATTGCCACAATTACAATAGTTGCTCCAGAGAAGGATAGAGGGGAAATTTAGGTAAGGGGAATAAAGGGAGCTAATAAAGGGAGGAAACGTAAGTCGACTTTCAGGTGTAGAAGTCAACACAACAGGTTGTCACGTAATCTAAATTGAACATCTGTAACGCTCTGGGTCATGATGTGACGTCATACCATCCTTCTCGAACATTAGGGAATTGCTGTGGAGTGTCGCGTTGTTCCGACTCCTCGCCAGTAAAAAGTCAATTCTTGTCGCGGGTGGGTGTTCTTGGATCGTCTTAAGGTCAAGTTTTGTGACTCAAAACATTTATGTTACTTTATCCCTGTCGAAAATAAGTGGAACTATACTCAGACTTTCTTATAAAGGGCTTTGTCTTATAATTGAAAAAGTTACTTTATTTACTTTCACTTATTCATATATCAGGTAATGTTATATGTATTTCTTGTTAGATACATATTATCAATAATTATAAAATAAATATAAGAATATATTTAAAGGTTATCATTGTATTTCCGTTGATACTTGATCAATGCGTGTTCTACTGAATGATGATAGCACATCATAGGCACAGTTTAAACTATCCATGCTTACCATGGCATCACCCCCAAGACACTTCTCTGCTCTACAAACCTACTGCGTGCCTCAAATTACATTCAAACACTGGGGAATATAGCTGTCCCGCTCCAAACGTGATAAAAAGATTCAACCTTCTCGAAGTTTCCCAATCTCACTTTCCAATTTAACACCAATCAAAGCCTTCGTTCGGCCCCTGGGGTGACCCTCCCTGTTTGTGGTGATAGCTAATTTTCGCCGCCGACAAATAGTGAAATATTTCCAAACTGAAGCTAAGCCATCAACAAAGTTGTGCCGCTAATGGGTCCCTGTCCTCTGAGCCGTACCCACATTCCTCTCTACCAGTCACTTACATATTAAAAATATCAATAGATATTAGAAAATATATACACAAAGATTAATTTAACCTATCAACCGGGTCATTTAATGTTATATTGAGGGTAGGGTGACCATACGTCCCGATTAACCGGGATTCTGTTTCTACTGGGGCAATATGTTATTTATTTTGACCCAAAACAATATTTTGATATAAAAACTGCATAAAGCACTGCCCCTTAGCTCGTATTCCCTTCACCCCCACCTTAATAACTAACCATTCCAAACGGCAGTAGGTAATTCCCAACCTTCTCAACGCGATGGTGTGTGTGTGTGCATGGTATTGTCCGCCATGTTGGAAGTAGGGGGACTAGATGATGGAGGGTTGGGGTGAGAGAGGGGAAGCAACAAGTATCTGCAGGTTGCCCGCATTCCAGGGGCACCCCTCGGTTGCAAAGAGGGGGACTCTTGGTATTAGTTCTCCTAGCAACAAGTAGGCCTACGTTACCCGCACGTAGTGGGCGCGTATTGGAATGGTGGGGGGGGGGGGAGGAGGAACCGAANACGAAACGAATGAGAAGAATTCAGTGGTGGGGAAGAAAAAGGAACATTAATTGGCACTACCAACACTACAAACTAAAAGTACTTGATTGTTAAATATTTTTTTAAGGTGGACCACAGAGACTATTTTATCTTAAAATAAAGGCATTTAATTAAAACGATAATATTTGTGAAATAAAATAGTCCACATTGTTGTAAAAACTATAAAAAAAAAGAGCATAGTAATCAATTTTACATTTCAAAGACCTCCATAATAATTATATATATGCCTGTAGATAAGTAACCATTTGTTCAATAAAAATATATACCAAGAAAGGATTTTTTATATTTAATAGTACTACAATTTTACAACTATAAGTTATTTCGAATCTCAAATATTTGCGCTCATATCAAAATTGGAGATTTTCTCTTAAGAATGGGAGAATGAGAGTTTACACTTTGTTTGTTCTGTTGAACAGTAGTAGACCTAAGTGATATTGGAGTAAGGTACTCGCCTCAGGACCTAATGTTTGTGGGCTCAAACCCAACCATGATCGGTGGATTTTTCTTGAGCGATAGAAATCCGTAGCACAACTTCTTTTGGAGAGGATGTAAAACTGTCGGTTTTATATCGATTGTGGCTTGTAAAAGAACCCTATAAGTTATGTGAAAACACCTTTCCTGGTAAAATTGGTAGGCCCTTTTTCTCTCTCGTTCATAGAAGTTCTCGTGTGCTGATGTGATCAGTCGGTTAAGAAAGTTCACGTTAAATACCGCTAATAAACGAATTTTTTTTCATATAAGAAAGTGGCTTAGAAATTAAATAAGCTGACATTTTGTTTCATATAGAAAGCTGTTGATATCCAGTATATTAGTCGTTCTAAAAACAAACAGAAAGTCATCTCTAAAAAGGTTAATTCAAAAATTATGACAGCCTTATTTTAAGATAACATAAAAAATGGTGGTAAATAAAACAAAAATGTAGAAGTAAACTGTAAAGAAGTAGGGGACTATCTATCTTTTGTTTTAATACCAAGTTTTTTTTTATTGTTGGTGAAAGAACGACTCCAATCTATCGGGTTTAAAAAGTAGTTCACGTGCACGGAATAATACTGGTTTGAATGGAGATACGTCATAAGAATCTGCGTTAGTTCCGTTAGTGACCGCTCATCTACGCTAGTGTCAAATTAACTTTATATATTTTTTGTGTTTTGCTCATCAACTTTATATCAGTAATTTAATGGAAAATTTATGTAGACAAATTAGTTTTTTTTATCACCATGTATTATTACCTGTTCTGGTATCCGCATATTATATGATAATTACTCGAATGGGGTAATTATGAGGAAGGAAGTATTTTAGAGGTAATCTATCCACCTTTGCGTGGAAAAGTGTGGGAAACCAATTAGGATAATCCACCCTCGGTAGACCTCACCAGGATTCGAACCACGATCTTCTCGTCAACAGCAGGCTAGTCTAACACGAGTGACGTCTTAGGCTATTTGGCCATTGAAGTGGGTCAAAGATTAGTCGTTCTTTAAATCTTTCTATACACATATTTTTAAAGTCAAGTTACAATAAACTTGAATGTACATTTTATATTATCTTGACCTATTAAATTATGGTCCTATTTATAAGCTGCACTATAGTGGAATTTGTCAAAGTAAACATCAAAGTAAACTAAGGGTACTGTCCAATGTTCATAGAAAGTACCTTTTAAAACTATTAAACATTTTTCGGTGCCAACATTAGTAACATTTTACTAAATTATTATTGTTATTTAAAGGTATTCTTCAAATGAAAATTTGACTCTGTCATGGTTTTCTACTGGTTTTTCGATTTCTTCCCCTATAAATGACGTATTTATCAAAAATTTCACTTTAGCTCAACTATATTAATTTCCATCCACACATTGTTTTTATTATGTGTATTTCATATATCAATGATACTTATTTAATGCCTTAAATTTCTAAATTATTAATTTTATATTATTTGTAAAAATGTATCTACTGCTTCCTTAAAAAATTGTTTAGATTGTATACATATAAATATATATTAATAGTAAATATTTATATTTCTTTGTTTAATAAAAATACCCAATTTCTTGAGTATATTTACTACGTTAACAGTAGAAAATAAACACGAAAATATTTGCCTAGGGAATCATTTATCCATATTTAATATAAGTTTTCCATTATTTCACGTACATTTAAGAGTCTTAAGCCTATACCAACTTAGGATATACGCTATAGTATAAACAATGAAAATTCATTAAACATCGCGTATTTAATTTATAATTTAGTAAGTTACAATAGTTAGTAAGAAAATATAGCATGGAAATCAACATCGAGAAATATTTATTGATGGGAACCTCAAAAAATTAAGAGTCGTTGAAAATAAAAATTGGAAACCATCAATTGTATAACATTGAGCAAATAAAGTACTTATGAATTCTTACTGCACCAAATAAATTAAGTCAAGGATCGTCATGTCCAGGGAAGCTTTCAACAAGAAGAGTTACTTCTGAGCAGCGAGTTGAGATTGAGACTTGAAATAAATGAACAAAATGCCACATTTCTAGCGTATCGCTGTATGGAGCAAAAACTTGGACTCCCAGGAATATGAAAAACAAATACTTGGGAGAGCTTTGAAATTTGGTGCTGGGGAACATCAGATTAACATAAAGGGTGACAAATAAAGTACTACGAAGAGTGGTCTATAAGAAAACAATTTTTGATGTGATTCTTAAGTACAGAGAAAACTTGATTGGACATAATATCCTTTGGAGGAACTGTCCTCTCTATGACATCAAAAAGGTAAGATTGAGGGAAAGAGGAGCTTAGGAAAAAGGAGAAATTAAACATTGGATAACTTGAAGGAAAGAGCATCCTGGAAGTTGAAGCAGAGGACAGGACGCTGTTGTAATCTAAACTCACAGACGAGAGAAACTGACCCTAAGTAATAAATAATACCAAATAATAATAATACCTCTATTAAATTAAACTATTCTAAAAAATAAGTAATTAATTTTGAATTGAAAGTCACTTAGTCTAGTAATGCATGAAAAGGCCCATCTTTCCATTTCCTTCTCTCTTGGTCTTTTTGAGTATAAAGAGAAACGAAACTTATGGAAACGAAGTCTGGTGAATTCATCTTCCAAGATTTAGTTTCAATGACTCTGTTACTTTCCTCTCTTCAAGGTAGGCGGCGTTACTGTAAGGTGGAAAGGAATTCTATTCATGTAGTTAGAACGTAAACTCGTTGTCTACAAGAAGGGAGCTAGCGAGATGGAAACAAACAAAGGGTAATTATTATTCGTCTTTGCGAGAAAGGAGGAGTGAGGGGGAGGGGGGTTATGGTAAAAAGGTGTGATATTACGTATCTTTATGACGTCACAGAAGAGATTCGTTTGCAATCTCAGTAGGTATTAAGGGATTGATTATTTCTTTCTTATAATTTGATACAAGTGCTGTGAACTATCAGAGAAATCAATTTTTCCCGCCTTTTGGAAATTATTGATTTAAGGCTGCCATCTTATTAAAGAGTTAAACAAGGTATTAAACATACAAATCTTGATAGCGTTTTGGGGACGATAAAATATACAAAATAAATAAAATCTCGAGCTTACTTTATCTTTGAAAATGTTCAAATAGAATTACTTATATTTTAACTATTAAGACAAATAAACACATCAATTAACATATAGTTGAACGAGAAAATGTTTTGTCTCTTTTTACATTTAAATATTTTTCTTGCCATACTAATAGATTTTAAATAAAATGAAAAATTTCCAGAAATTAAAAACTTGTTTATTTGAAAGCTTTAATTTTCAGTTTTGACTTGTAAAACGCAAAATAATTTTAGTCAAATAGGAATATTTTTGGCAGATATTTAGATTAAAAGAATTGATTATATGACTTTATTAACTTTATTGAAACAATCAGCCAAATATTATGTATAATATTAGCTACATTTTACTTTGTATGAAAATAATTCTCATTAAAATCCAAATTAACAATAATTAACAATGTCAACTATTTGTGTTTTAAGTGTATTCAAAGTAACTAAATAATCTTGTTAAGTAGTCCACTTGATAAAGTATAATAGTTTATTATTTTAAACATATATTTTAAAATAGTTTATTTGATTTGGTTTAATTTATTTAAAAGTATTTAATTTGCACTTTCTGAACCAACTGATTATATCAGTACACGAGAATTTTCTATGAGCAAGAGCGAAAGGACCTACCAATATTTCCGGAAATGGTATTTTAATATAACTTACAGGTTTATTTTGCATGGTCACAACCAACATGGAACTGATGACTTTACTTCATCTCCAAATGGAATTGTGCTACAGATTTTTATCGCTCAAGAAAAATCCATCGACCCCGGTTGGGTTTGAACCGGTGAACACTTTAACCTAAGAACACCGAGGTCGTTTTAAATATCGATCCTTTTGAAAAATATTAGAAATGGCAGTTTTATATCTTTAATAAATAATGCTTCCACATTAAGGTAAATCCATATAACCTTTAACCTTCTCCTAGTTCATATTTGAACCGAAATATATCTACTAAGCCCATTATCAATCTGAAAACCCAATAACCTAAAGCTCGTAGCAGTAACGCTCAAAAACCCCTCCGCCCCACACTCCCACCCCTATTTCTCCAATAATTGATTTCCCTTTCACTGGTGGCATCTTTTTCTTTCAAGGCTGTATGTGTGTTCAACGGGTTGCGGGTTTGAGCAAATAAGGGTTGGTGGTTGCAGGCGTATAAGGGTGGCTTAGTTCCTCCGGGTGCCACCAGGGAAGGGAAATGGAGGGCTCAGGGAGGAACAGAGCTAATTCCAAAAACCCTTTATCCTACCCTCCTTTTACTACCACTCCTTAGCGCCCCCTCCCCCCCCCCTATCCCAAGATTCAGCGACAAACTTTGCACTTAAACAAAGAAAGACAGAAACAGGCTGGAAAAAAAAAATTAACTGAAGAGTTTTAGTCTGTAGTGTTGGCAGTGTTGGTTGATGTTCCTTCGCTTCATTCTGCAGTAGTTATCTTGTTTTGTTTCTCTGTACGTCCTCAACCTTTCCTTACTCTCCCCTCTCCCTCCCGATTTTACCCCCTGTGGAAAAAAAAAAGTTGGTAACATTGTGTGCGCGAATTTAATTGAATATTTTTTTTTTCTTTAGCAAGAAATTGTAAGTGAAGGGGGAGGGGAAGGGAATAAATAAATGTGTGAGGGAGATTGAGAGAGTGTTTCTAGAAGATTGTTTTCATCTGTTGAAAGCGCTAGTGAAGAGAGTTGTAATATCTTTTATTAGTTATTTGAAAGAAAGTAAAAAAATATTTTAATGGGATATGGAAAAATTAAAAATTAAATTTCCGCGGGTAAAAGAAATGAGTTTACATTTAAAAATTATTTTACTTTAAAAAAAAAATGTTATGAAAGCTTTTCAATTAACGTCACAATGCAACATATGTTTTTCGTAATTTAACGTGAACATGACAAGTCTGTTTTGAGTTGATGCTTTAGTATGTTCTAAGAAATATAGAGACTTCTTTGATATATTTGCAACAAATTATGTATTAAAATTATGTGAAAAAATTCAAAGCAATCGGTAAAAATGTGGGATACATCTGACGAAATGTTTGAGTGATTTTAAAAATGGCTTAAACAGCCTGTATGTACTTCCAAATTTCCGAATATTTTGAAATTTGATATGCAAGTTAATAAAACCACAGTTAAAAGAAATATATCGTTAATACTTGCTTTTAATTCTAATTTAAGAAAAAACACATTTTAATAATTAAAACATTAAGTTGTCCCCAGTTAAATTTTATTTAAGGAACAAACACTTACATTAAAAATATTGCATGTTTTGCTTGATGATATTAACTAAACCAGTCTATAAATGATAAAAAAAATTATCCCAGGCTTATTATAACTAATTTAATCCATAATTAAGGAAATTCCTAACTATATTAATGCAATATCTGTGCATAAGAAATGTTATCTTATGAAATATTACCTTTTTACGAAATGTATAATTTTTAAACTACTTCAAAAACAATTGAGACCTTCAATAGTTCTAGATGGATTAAAACTGAAAATAAATTAGCACGGTTGAAAATGCTATCTTTAAAAAAAGACCAACCTTAAAGTACAAACAATGACATTTGGTAAAAGAATAATTCACAAAGAATTATTTAAAAAAATTTTTTTTACCAAAATATATAATTTAAACTAAAATGCGATTAACAAAACAAATTATCACGAACTATATAACTGCTCACTATAAAAATAAAAATAGAATTCTCATTATTTCACTTGCCAAAATAATAAAACCAAAATGTTGGGGACATTTGGAGTTATTTTCATCAGTACTTGACTGTTAATTCAAGGATTAAAACACTGTGCACGTACAGTGCAAACCTTTTTAAGCCCTGACTCTCCGTCACCCCAACTCTTTCTGTCCCAATACCCCCCCCACGCCCCTCTATACCCGGTCCACGGCGCTAAACCCATCCCTCTATGTCGCGTTGCAGCTAAATTTTGTTTTGAAGCAGTGGCAGCGGACCCTCCATCCTCCCCTCACCCGTTATTAAAGCGTAATTTGACATCACTAATGGGCGTCACAACTGAAGTGGGCTCTAGCCCTATTGACCCCCAAACCCTCTCGCCCCTCCCCTACCAACACTCTGTACACTGTGATGCGTGAAAAAGTAACAAACTGGTCCAGGAGATGACTTAGTCTCAAACTTCCGATAGAAAAAGCATTAATCATATTGATGATTTAAATTACTTAGGACCTTATGATTACTTACCGAACGTAGGTAAGTCGTGTTTTTAACTCGACCTTTTTGACATTTAGTCTGCCTCTCTGTTTTGCGATTACTGTCAAGTCCATGAACCAACTTTAACGAAATTTGGCAGGGGGATTCTTTGAACCTAAGCGAAACGACGTAAATACACGACTGACCTATTAAACTACTATTTGTTATTATCTGTAAATATAATATACTATTAAACATAATATTATTTGTTTTCTTATTAGCTTTATCAGCAAGTAAAAATACCAAATTCAAAGACAAGGAGAAATGATTAATTTATTTTGGACATAAAATCCAAAGATATAATAACAATAAAAACATGGAGGGAGAGAGGTCTACTGTTCACAGAACTACGAGTAAGACTGTAGTAACAATATTGACATGGAAGGAGAAAGATCTAGAAAGACTGTAGTATCAGTAATAACATACAGTAACCCCATGACTTCTTTGGTGCTCACAGCTGACAGCTCACAGCTGACTTCTGACAGCTGACATTTAGGTATATACCTAAATTTTGACCGTCAGAAGTGACAGCTGCTAAACACATGTTTTTACAGATCATTTGGTCCGGCGTAGGTATACATGATTTGGTCTGGTAACGTTTCAAAGCTGTCAGTCAGCACCGAAGAAGCCAAGGGGCTACTGTAGAGGAAGTGAGGTCCACGGTTACCAGACCTACTAGTAAGACTGTCTTAACAATAATAATATGGAGGATATCTACTGATCACAAAATTACTAGTGGTTGATTTCGAATCAATAATATTGTATCTAATAGTTTTGGATTTGATTTCCCAAAACGAGGTTTTATTACTACCTGGCTACTATCTAGGTTTTTAAGAGAGCGCTTAACATCTGCTCCAAAGTTATCTCTGAAATATCAAAATACATAATAGCATTGGTACTTGTATTTTCTAAAACACCTTACGTCTTATTATTCGTCTGGGCTATCCACACACAGCTACACTAATAGGGCAGGAATTAGAAAGGCAAAGCTTAGACGAAATACAAACATATTTGCGTGGACAGATACCGTGGGAAATGATTGAGGGAAAAGGGTTTAGAAGCCCGGACATTTTGTCACTGACAATACATTATAGATGATCTTGACATTTATTTTGAACTACCATCAATGTAAGTAGCTGTAATTAAATTTTGGGTGAAATCATGATTTGTGAAATATACCTTTCTATTGGGGCTCTGTAAGTACTCGGATTTTAAGCTTTGAGCCGAGATCGTCATCAAAGCTCGTGATCGAGATAGAAAGTTTTGTACTATCATTTTTGGACTTCCTCTTGATGCACTTACAAATAATTGTTTTAAACGCAATGATAAGTATAGGTCAGGTATTTAATTTAGATGTTATCGGCAGTTTAACTTATCATTTGGTAAATTAACAAATTGTTAAAATTAAGATCAAGTTTCACATTAATAACGTAATAGAACTTTAAAATAACTTTCAACTGGTGTACTGATTCATTATTTTCGTTTATTTTGAATTATCATTGATCAAAGTTGCATTATCATGACGAGGCAATGAAAATAAATATAAATAAGTTGATCACTATATAATTGAGTTATCAAATTTTTCCTATTCTTTCTTAAATTATAGTTCCAGTTAAATTTAAAATTTAACATTTAGAGTATATATTGATTGATTGTTTTCGAACTTAGGATATTTAAAACTTATATGAATATGTTAAACTACAAAACTTTCATTAGTTAATATTTTGTTATAAGAATATATTGGTTAACCTGTCTAAAATCAATGTTGATCAACATTGCAATAAATATTTTACCGGACTTACCACATTTAAATAAAATAAAATCATTTACTCTAACATATTGTCTAGTATAAATATTATTTTAATTATGTTAATTTTGATTTCAAAGTATAAACATCAACTTTTATGCTATAAAAATGAAAATTGAAATACATTTTGTAATAAGATAATTTTTAGGAAAGGCCCATATAAGGCGCATGCGCAACTGCTCACAGAAGAATGGAATTTGAGCCAAAGAAGTGATCATACAAGATTATTACATTAAGGACTTATAAATGAAATATGAAACAGTTCATATTTCTAATTGATTGTGATTCTTACGTTTATTTTGTAATTAAAGCTACGGATGCTTTGGGCAAAAATTAGCTCATTAAAACAGATTTTATCAATTTTTATATTATATTTTTACTTGATTGTTGTAATTAATTCTAGATCATATTTTTAAAAGTGTTATCTATAAATTAAAAAAAAGTTTAAATTTCTTAAACTTTTTTTTTCAAAAGTATTTACTATTTTTAAATATGAGTGTCATTCTTATCTTAAGAACAAGTGTTGTTTTCAGATATTTTTAAAATCTCCCATTTTAAAAATGTGGTATTTAAATTTTATGTTTGTTTTTACCAGTGAAATTTTAAATATATTATTTTAATTTTATAATAAACAAATATTATAGTTAATATTTGTTTATTTATACATTATTTTAATTTTAAAATAAACCAATTTAAAAAAATACTAAACAAAAGTGACTCAAATTCAGTAGTTTTTTGATGCGTTCAACTTGAGTAAAAATAACTAAGTTTGCAGATCCTTTGTTTATATGAGTGCTTAATACTTATGAACATTTAGAAACTGGTATCTGAAGAGTATAAAAATCTATAATTCAAAATTTTAGCATTTAAACGAACAAAATGAATAAGTACATATGTGATATCACACTAAAGACCACAATGAGTGATCATTTTGACGTAATAGGTGTGAGGTGAAAGAATAAAACTGTGGCCATAAATACTATAGCTTTATCAAAACCATTTAACTTTAAATAATATACTACCTGCTTCAGTGGCCGAATGGTCTAAGGCGTCACTATCATGTTAGACCAGCCTGGCTATGAAGTGAAGATCGAGGTTCTAATCCTGGTTGGGTCTGCTGAGGGTGGGTTTTTCCAAGATGGTTCCCCACTCTCCTTCCACGCAAATGCGGGTAAGTTAGCTATAAACTACTTTCTTCCTCATACCTATCCCATAATAGTAATGATCATATATGGGTATATCCTTAACAGGTAGTAAGACGCGGTGATAAAATATATTTTTAAATATTATATTTATCATCTAAATAATTTAAATATTTTTTTATAGCAGCGCGTTTTATTACCCATTTAGTTTTACGATTATATACTAGTTACGCTAAATGATTAAGGATGAGGAAGTTTAAATTTATAGAAAGTGTATCCAAATTTGCCTGGAGAGAGAGTTGGAAACCATTTAGTAAAAAAACCTAGTACACCCGACTGTGATCGAACAACGATCTCCCCTTCATTGGCAGTCTGGTCCATTGCCAGAATAGTGGCGCCTTAGATCACATGGCCACCTAGATGGGTTTTTATTTATTGCGGGCTAGTTTCCTGGTTTTTTCCGTTCAAGGTTCTAATCTCGGTCGGGTGAACTGAGGGTGGTTTTTACTAAATGTTTTTCCACTCTCCCTCCACGCAAATGCGGGTTCACTTCCTCTAATTCAACCTTCCCAATTCCATAATCCATTAGAGTAATTAGTACATAAAGTTTATAACCCGAACTGGTAGTAAGATGTGGTGCTAAATATTATCATTATTATTTAATATAACAATTTAAACAGTAATTTGCTTGGCCTCAAAAATCCATCAGGGCTTGTGTTGAAAATCATTTAAAACAAATGCGCAGTACTATCATGTCAATGTTTCCAAACATGAAACATGTTCTTACGTCAACCTAAGTCAGTCTGGAAGAGAGAACCACTCGATCCAATAACACAATGTCAGTTTCACAACAGTGAATATTGTCAAAACAACTTAAATTGTTGACTATTCGAACAAATTACTTTATAAATGTCTAGTCAGATATTTATTGAATACAAAAAGAAAAGAGACTAATGGGCATATTTGAAATTGGTATGAAAGTTGTCTGCTACGCTACATTGAATACAGACAAAAAAAGGGGGGAAGTTAAATTTAATATCGTGCGGATATTTAGGGGAACAAAAGAGTTTGGCTTAGAGACCATAGGTCAAACTTGCGCGGGACTATTAAATTTTGACTCAATTACGGACGTTAACAAGATCATCGTCAAAAGATGAGTTTGCATTAACAGCTAAATTAGGACAATTCAAATAAAATGCTTCTTGCAAAGATTAGTTAAAAAATATGGCAATCTGATATATTCAGTGACCTCACCGACACTAGCCTCTAATTGGCGGGAAAAAGAATTAGGTGTCTCATTACAAAATTTAGTATTACAAACACTATTAATTTTAGCAAAATAGTGTACGTTACCTATTCAGGTTTATTCCAATAAATACGTCACTTTAATTTCAAATTTGAACAAGCCATAGTTCAAGTCTATTAAAATAATATCGATGAAATAAATATATAGAGAACACGAAAATATCCTAGTCCAGGACCGGACTTATCCTGACGGCGTTAAATAAAATAGTTTAGGACATGACTTCTTCTGAAGGTGTCCAATTTAATAGTCGACTCGTCTTCAGAATCACCGAGCTTAAATAGTGTTTCTAGTCGCCTGTGGTTGAAAAGGAGGAAGGGAGGGGGGCCTTGTCCATATATGTCGGTGCCGTCCCATCGGCCACTTCGATGGATGAAAATCAGCACGTACACCATCGATCAAGCTTGGATTGGCTGGCCTCTCTTCATCACGTCCGCCAGTGTTGACTAAATATATTTTTGACCAGAGCACCAGTGACGTACACACATCACGCGCTGTCTAGGTGGAAGAATACGTCTTGCCCGCGGAGTGGCAGGTTAGTCGTGATTCTGGTACTGTTGTGAGCGTCATTCTTGAGCCCCATTGGAATCATTTTGGACTCTTACGCTTCGCACATCAGATGCAGTTACACCCAGGCTCGTTCGTCCCTTTCTTCAATTTAGGACGCGGCGAGTACAGTCCAGTCTTGAAGGTTGTTCTAGCCAGAAGATACAAAAGTGTAAGTACATGAACATTTTATTGATTGCAGGAAGTTTATTCTTGTTTGATATGGTTTAGTATTGTAGACGGATTCTACAGTGGACTACAATAGAGAAGCTTACTATTGCAGGAAGTTTATTAATATTGCAGTTTCATACGGAGTGGGTAGTATGACTTGAAGATTAGTATGGGAAGGTGGTATGATGTAACATCACCAAATGTTACACTACCCCGCTCACCCGCGAACTTTGAGTTGGGCTCTATATTTTCCTGTCCTCAGACCGTACCGAAAAGAGGCATTGTACAGCTTACCAAGCGAGTTTCACGCCCCCTCTCCTCCCCCCCCCCTCCTCCCCACCATCCCTCGGCCGGTAAAATTTTCCACAAGGAGGACAGTCTGTTGGGAAATACGTGAGGTAGTTTCCCAGACTCCTGACTCTAATACTAATTGAACGTTCCTCTGACGAAACAAAGTGCCCCCTCCCCCCTCCATCCCGCACGTAGTGACAAGCCCCCTATGTCGTGCGCCGGAACGGGTAGGTGGGGAACCTGAAATTAATTTATAGTCCTTGTTACATTAAAAAAAAGATTTAATTCTTTAGGAACCCAAATACAACTTTAGGGTTGGTCACTTTTAAAAACTAAGCTATAATTTAATATATTTTATGATAAACTGTCGAACTAACATGCTTTTCACTGCATCCTACTAACTGTTCATGTTATATGCATACAGTAGCACCGTGGCTTCTTTGGTGCTAATTGAAAGCTCACAGCTGACTTGTGACAGTCAATATCTAGGTATATTACCTAAAATTTGACAGTCAGAAGTGACAGCTGCTAAACACATGTTTCTGAAATTCATATGGTTCAGCGTAGGGATACATAATTTGGTCTGATAACTTTTCAAAGCTTTTAGCTGTGAGCTTTGAGTCAGCACCAAAGAAGCCATGGGGCTACTGTACATTATAATTACTTTAATGTGAGAGGGATGAGTAAGGAAGCCTTTTAGAGGTAATTTAGTAGCATCTACGCGGAAGGAGAGTGGGAAACCATTTAGGAAAAGTTACCTTCGATATACCTTGACGGGACTCAAATCCCGATCTCCCTATCTTCAGAAGCCCAGTCTATGACACGAGAGTGATACCTTAAACCATTCAGTCACTGAAACGGGTCCTTAAGGTGATATAGTAAATGATCGAAGGCTAACACTTGTATTATTATTTGAACAGAACCATTAAAACTCGTAAGATTGAAATTATCTCAAGGTTATGAATATAGATGTATTTATTATCATATTCTTAAATTGAAAAATGACGTCCGGATACGGGAATCGAACTAGAGACCAGTGGCTTAGCACGACATTGCTCTACCACTGAGTTGTGCAGAATTTGTCCTGTAAAGATGGTTATTCTTTACCTATATTTATATTAGTCTTCATGTACAGCTTTCATTGTACTAATGGCTGCATCAATCCTATCTCTAAATCACCAGTGGGTGCAGTTTCAATGATATATCTTTGTTAGCTGGCTATTTACACAAATTCATCACAGACTCTACTTTAAAATACGAGTGAAGAATGACTCTTAGCACGTGATGAACCCTGAAAAACTCAGTGGTAGATCGTTATCATGTTAAGCAGAGGGTCCTGGGTTCAATTCACATGTCCATGGGTAATTTTTAATCTACGAATATGCTATTCATGCTATAAATTCTATTCTCTAAGGGTGTGGCTGTAATCGTTTACTGTGGAAACTCACAGGCTTTCAGTTATATTCTATTACTGAAGTGATCTTTTTTTATATACAATTAAAATTTACACCAATTAAAACTAAGAAATGAATGTTTATAGAGGTTATAGTTTATTTTAAAACTGATCCCGCACCATTAAGCAAAGGATTATGGTATTAAGAAACTTGTAGAAAAGCCTTTTTTTTAGATTCCCCCCCCTCCCCCCAGTTATTAATTATATTGTTTTTGTTAACTAAACTAGTTGAGGTAGCCGGTGGGGCTCCAGAGATATTTTTTAGTTTGATGACTGTACATTGAAGATAACTTTAAATTTAAAATGTATGCTTCAAGGTTCACATGTTCGTACACAGGGTCTAATTAACTTTTTAAACTCCAATTCTTTGCGTGTGGTAAATATCACGCTATGTTCATGACAGACAAACTCTCATTTTATTAATATAGACTACAATTAATATTCAGTGGTGATGATAATATCTATTAAACGTTAAACCACACGTATATATATAAACTGTTTTAAGTATCTCATGTGACTCATAAGTTTCATTTGGTGGTATTGAAGCGGACATGAGAAAAGGCGGGTGTTATTGCAGTTTTTATAGAAAAACTTTTCATGTTTGTAAAATCAAATATTTCTCCATTACAAACTTGGAGTGTAATTTGTCTTCCCATGTTGATATCAACAGTTCCTGGAAAACTTGCATGAGCATCGTGGCAATACCTAACAAAGTTTTAAATGAAGAGGAAAAGATCTCATTAAATTCCAGACCAACCGTGATAGATATGCAAGAAAGTTTGAGGTATCACGTGAAGAAAATCATATTCTATGTCTGTACTGGAGCAATAAATATATATATTTTTTGACATTAAAATGGCAAAAAAAACATTGTCTTTTTCTCTCGTCACCTTTCATCCCACCTCGAACCGAGTTGGTCTGTCTTTATTTCAAGTGAAAACCCCGTGAGGATGTTTCAATACTAGATGTGATACAGTTATGAAACGCAAAATGTATCATACCTATGAGACAGGGGCGAACCGGTCTATTTGAATTAAATCGTGTTAGACTGGCCTTCTGAAGATTGGGAGATCGGGGTTCTAGTCCCGGTCGGGTTTACTGAGGATGTTTTTTTTTACTAAATTGTTTTTCACTCTCCCTAGACCCTTTAAAGGTGACCTGGTGGTATAGGGGTAAAGTGTCAAACTTCTGTGCTGGGAGTCCGGGGTTCAATCCTCGATCCCGGCACAGATTTATCTGATTGCCAAACCCTTCCTTCACCTCTGAAAATATGTGTATTAATCACAACTTGTGAATGTGTGGAATGCCAGGCTTCCACCGTAGTTCGGATCCCACGTTAAGCTGAAGGTCCTCCATTTCATCTCACAATCACCCTACCATTACACATTAGCGTACGTGCGTATAATCCGAACGGGTAGTAAGACGCGGTGCTAATAAATAATAATACACCCTTTAAATTCAATCTTGCTAATCCAAAACACATTAGTGCAATTATTCCATATGCGTAATATTCGGAGCGGGTAGTAAAACGCGGTTAAAAAAGTTTATCAAAGGAGAATGTTGACGAGTCTTGAGAGAAAGTTTGGGGTCAAACAGTTAACTTTGTCTTGGCGGGAACTGTACGGACGGACAAAGACGCGCCCCGGGACGCTTAATGAAGCTTTAATCTCGACGCCGGCAGCTCCAGTGGTCGAGTGGCTGGTGCGTCTTCCACTTCCCAGCATCCGTAAAGGGATTCCGAGGATACGGCAACATCGCATCTCGACCTCCCATCTTCCTCATCAATGTTTGTGTGTCATGAAGTATTTAATATATTTTTAATATTGAGCTTTATGCGGTTCTTATTCTGAGTGTCGGAGAAGAGTCGCGAGTTACATCAAATATATACAATCTAATTTTCGTTGGTAGAACCTAATCTGACAGATAGAAAAGTTATTTTTTTAGCACCGTGTCTTAATACATCTTTGGGCTGTACGCAGACACTAATTTATGATAATGTGCTAGTGATGAGTAAGGTTGAATTAAGATGGATTGTACCCGCGATTGGATGTAGGAGAGTGGGATTGTTTTTTAAGAACCTCTCAGTACACCCGATCGGTTTTATTATCCCGATATCCCAGTCCAGTCTATCGCTAAAGTAACACCTTATACAATGCAACCACCAAAGCAGATACACACATATTTTAATCAGGTTTTTTAGCCCACTTGGATGAATCCATGGTCTAAGGCGTCACTATCGCAATAGAATAAATTGCTAAGGATGGAAAAATCAAAGCTTGAATCCCGGTTGAGACTAATGAGGGTGTTTTTTTCCTTGAATGGTTTTACACTATTCCTCTATGCAAAGGTGGATACGATTCCTCTATATTCAACCTTACTCATCCCCAACACATCAACATATCAGTACATTGGTTTAAACCCATGCGGCTAATAAGAGGAGGCGCTTAAACAAACAAATTGTATATCCCGGACGGGTAGTAATACCTATTTGTGTGGGTAGAATATAACAATGTCAACTCTTACTTCTTCCTCCTCTCACCATCCCATCAGATGTAAAGGAATCCCCCTCTACAGTCCTATCTTCCTTGAATCCTACCTTGTCACCCTGTATATCTCCCACCATCCCCTATCTGCACCTCTAGCAACGAGTATGAAACGCCTTAAGCTCCTCTCCGAGGTAGGACGAACGGTGTCAAGTCCTTTCACACCCAATTAAAACTCCTGTCGACCCTGATTACTCGCGCTCCATCACGATAGAGGTGAGTTAAGGGGGCTCGGACCTTCTAAAGATAGGCTGAAGTAGTTAAATAAGTAAACAGTATTAAAAAAAAAATCATCAGCTATTCATGATAGCTTACAGTACCCACACGTCCATCACATACTCTGCCTTAAGTCACTAGAATAATCTAGCAGAAATTCCAAAGGCACCAGAAACCTAGTGGGATAGTGGGCGTTACTGATCGTATAGGTCAAGAATAAGGAGAACAAACAGGGGAGGAGGAAAATACAGAAGAAAACCTTGTGTTCTGATTCTCCCTATTAAATGACATAATTTGAATCATAAATATCCATTCTATATTTCTATATTAATTTTATTCCATATGCCTTGCATTTATCTCTTAATGATTAACCGAAATATGTGAAATTTTGATCTTTTCCATGCTAAAAATTTCAATTTTTAACTATGTTTACAATATACGTACGGATTCGTATAAAATAGTTTATTATTCATTCCAGTAAAGAACTAACTCATTTTATCAATACGCAACCTACGTATTCACCTTAAGACACTATATCAAGTACCTAAGCAGTCCCCTTAAAGTATTGGTGAAAAATTTCCCTGAATACGGAATAATTACTGGAAAGCTCAGTGGTAAATAATTGTTTTGCTGGTTCAAGGGCCCCACGTTCGATTCTCTATGTATAGATGTCATTTTTCAATTTTATGTGTGTTAATTTTAATATTAAACATAAATTGAATCCCCCCAATTGATTTACTTATTAGATAATGTCATAAAAAATAATCCTTTATTTAACGTTTTGGTCCATCCTGTAATAGCTTATGATGATGTGGGTAACTATAAAATGTGGTACATAAATACTTACGAAATCTTCTTTTAGAAGGCAACCTCCCCCTTAATGAAATAAGCCCTCAAACCCTATCTCAAATATTTCCATGTCATCTTACTAACATCAATCTTTTTTTTTTCCTTATCTGATATGCAAAAGGAAGAAAATAAATTCTGGCTACGAAAGTAAGGAAAGAAATAAGGAAATAAAAACAAGAGTTTTTTTTTATTCTGAACCCAGACACCCGTTCCTCATCAAAGTATAATTTTCTATCCCCCTCCTTGTCCCCTCCCCAAGACCTCCTGCCCTTTCTCTCCCCATCCAAACTCCCCTCCTCGCTAGTGTTCCACTTGAACAAAGACAATCGAAAGATTAAAGTTTCATCCTTTCATGGAAGCTTGAGAGACATTTCAACGGGACGGTCTTTTCCACGGGGGGTATGGGGGGGGGGAGGAATCAGGGGTGAGAACGGGGAAATGAGGGTAAGGGGGAGAGGGGCCAGTTCAAATAACAAAATGTAAGTACGTAACTAACGAGTCTAGATATGTCCTACAAAGCACAAACAGAATTCGTAAATAATTGTACTCACTCGTTTTATTTTAAATTATTAAATTAATAAGAGATGAACAATGCATGTATTTTTTTATTTGTATTTCAATTTTTGTTTTGTTTTGTTTTGTTTTACTTGGCCAATAGTCCAAAAACCTTAGCTCAGTCGGGTAGCGTGTCTCATTCTGAGTTAAAGGTACCTAGCTCAATTTATGGAATGACTGATTTCGTTTATATTATTTGTGAAATTGTTTTAATATAATATAATATGGACCTACTTCGGTGGTTGCCTGGTCTAAGGCGTTACTCTCTCAATAGACTAGACTGCTGATGACGGGGAGATTGGTGGTCGAATCTTAGTATGATGTACTGAAGATGGTTTTTCTTAAATGTTTTTTCCACGCTCCCTTCACGCAATAACTGATACACTTCCTATGTATTTGACCTTATTCCTTTATTACCCCGTAAAGTAATGTATCATGCATTCTTATAACCTGAACGGATAGTAAAATGAGGCAAAAACAAATAAATATGGACTACCATTGACGAAGAGATCGAATCCCAATCGGGAGAATATTTTGGTGGTATTTTAATTAATGGTTTCCCACTCTGCATCTATACAAATGTGGGTAAAATTTTCTATCAATCCTACTCTACTCCATTAGTGTAAATATATATATATAGCTCAAAAGGGTAGTAAGATATGGGGTAAAATATAAAAGAGATATACCCTTCATTCACCTCTGACAAGACATCTTGTGAATGTGTGGAATGCCAGGCCTCCACCGTGGTTCGGATTCCACGTTAAAACTGTAGGTCCTCCATTTCATCTCACAATCACTCTTACCATTTACACATTAGCGTAAATGCATATAACCCGAACGGGTAGTAAGACGCGGTGCTAATAATAATAATATAAAAGAGATAACCGATTTGCCAATGATATTTTAACCTTTCTTAGTTTCATACGTGGATCGTAGCTACCGTTATGATCTTATTATTTCATTTTTAAAATATCTTATTGAAAACGTTCAACGTTGGGCTATGTTTGGACCAACTATAGCCCAATGTTACACGATGCCATTTAGAAAATAGCGTATTTTCCGAACCACTAGACGCAACGGGAGAAAAAACACGAGATTTTTAAAAAGTAAATATTTAGAAAAAAAATATTTTAAAAAGAATAGAAGGGTAACCTTTGATAAAAAGAAGAGGAAACATTCTAGTCTACCTTTTTTATGTTGGAAAAAAAATAGTGTTTAATGGCTCGAAAAATAAGGCGGGTCAAAAAACTACAAAGTATTATATACAAAGAGAAACAAACTTGGGTTGTGCCGTTTTGAAAACAGAACATTTCATAAGGTTTTGTTTTTATTTTAGAGCACTTGGTATATATATATATATAATATATATATATTATTAGAGTAAGAGAATGGGGTGGATTATCTTAATGAGCTGGTCATACAATTATAACTCTTAAATTTAATATATATTTGAGGTATTTAACGTACACTTTCTGAACCGATTGAATATATCAGCACACGTATTAAAACGCGTCTTAAATCTAGAAAAGACACAATACCTAAACCCACAGCCATTAATTTATCATTTTGAAAGGGGTAAACCCACATTTCACTAATCATACATTTTTCAATCATGCCAGAAATCGAACCTAGACGTCACTTAAACATGTTTAATTAAATAGTAAACGAATTTTCCAACTAAAATATGTTATCTTTGATACGTCAATATAATACAGCAGACGTAAGGAAAAAATGAAACACTAACATCAGTTGGAGCCTATATGGATTCTTTCTACGCGAATTAAAACTTTACGTTTATTGGCTAAAAATATCAATTTTATTAAATTTGATTATTTTTCCAAGAGATTTCATGGGCCACCAGTTGAAAATCCCTGTTATATAAAATTAGTACCCACATTTGTGGCGTAGTCAGCTAACGCTTTAGATTCGTGTAGAGCTAGACTGCCGAGTACGGGGAGATCAAGGTTGTAATCTCGCTTGGGTGAACGAGGGATGGTTTTTCCTAAATGTTTTTCCACGAAAATTCTGATTCACTTCTTCTAAATTCAACCTTCCCAATTTCTAACCCATTAGCGTAATTAGTACTTAATCGTATAATTCGAACGGGTAGTAAGATGCGTTGTTGAATTTTAAAAAATAAAACATTAGTATTAATCAGAGGATTCTTTTCCCATCGATGTTACATTGTTGACAGATATATCCACGTTTATCTTTAGATGTCAATTCCTACTAATCATATTAGTAAATTTTAAAAACAACACCTAGACATGGGAATATAGCCCGGGATCCTTGGTTTAGCTCACTAATGCTCTAACAGTGAGCTATCCAGGGATTTTCCCTTGCTCAAGGTCGTTCTTCACTCATAGTTAAAGGCACAGTCTGTGAACTTGGATATATTATCGGCCACTATGAGCTATCGTTGATACCGCAACCACCGGCCACACACACGGGAGTCGCCTTGATGCTGCCGTTAGTACACAGAAATCGTACACCTCATTTACCTTTGACGGTAACACGCTTACCTTTCATTATTCCACTATGGTATAACTTAAAAGATAGGGCTATTGAGTAGTCCGTCAAGCTCATTATTTTGCTATGGTGTATCCTATAAGATAGTCATAGAATAATCCATCAAGGTAAGTAGAGTGTACTTCATCTACTGCGAAAGGTCTTAACATATAAGGTAATGTTGGATTAAATAATAAAGGTCTTATATGTGATAATTACAGTTTTAGCCGCTGACGATTTCTGCATGTACATCAGTCTCTGCATTAAAATCTGAGTGAAGAATGGGGGGAACTGAATTTTATCCATTCAGATATTTCTTAAATAAGTACCACTTCAAAAAAAAGTTTTTATTTGTATCCATTTTCATAATATCCACAAAATCCTGAATTGTATCAATTCTGAATGGTCTCCATTCAGACATTTTCTTAAACAAGCACCACAAAATGTCTGATTTGTATCCACTAGAAATATTTGCATTATATCCACAAAATCTTTAATTGTATCAATTCTGATTTGTATCCATTTAATTGCGGTGCCACTTGTCTGATGGATGGCAGCAGCAGAGACTCTCCTTAACTCATTCCGTGTTTACTAGAGAGCAGCACTATCACTATGTTAATATATAAAATGCGTATAACCCGAACGGGTAGTAAGACGCGGTGCTAATAATAATAATAATAATAATAATAATATTATATAAAAAAGATAAATACTTATTCGTGTTTCTTTAAAAAATAAAAATAAAAGGGTACTTTACAAATAATTGATTTTTAAAAATAACTATAATCTAGTTTAAAATTGATACACGGAGAAGCATTTACTAAAATAAATTAATATTTTAAATAGTTTGAAAAATGTAATATTTCAGGATCCCGAAATTTCAGAAAAAAATGTGTTGACGCCTGAAAGGTTAAGCTTTGTTCGGGTGGGTTCGTTTATAATATTATAAATTATAGCTATTACCTATTAAATACTTTGGTGCCATGTTGTGACATTATTTGAATATTCATATTATAAATCATAACGGTATTCTGTGATTGAGAGTTTTGTTGATTTATTAAGATTATATATAATTTATTTTACAATATTAATTTTGTTATCATTTGAAATTTGTTTTGTTTCTGTGTTTAGAGATGGAAAAACATATAAAACCTGTCATATGATGACAAAACACATGTCCTTAACTCATATGCTTACTGGTACATAATCACTTTTAACCATAGTCTCAATAATTCCCTTCAAGTCACAAGATTAATTTTATTATTTAACAGTTAAAAGCAAAGATTTTATATTTTTATACACTGACCTCGCTCTCGTTTCACTTCAGATGGATAAATGATTTGGCATTTCTACTTATATTATGCCTAATATGGATACATTCAAAGTGTCTGGACATAAAGCTGTTGCGGAGAGTGGTAAATATAAACACTTTTTGGGGGGTTTACAATCAAACTTGACAAGTATAGTACATAAAACGTAGGCCTGTGTTCAAGTTGAGTATGATAGCCTATAAACAAGATTTCTTAATCCATCTTCAACCCAGGTAACCCTACATTTTAAACTGATGAAAGTATATATATTCTATAGCTAATAGGTTATAACACTTAAACACTCACATATGAAGTTTAAAAGCATACAATTACAAAAACACTGTTTCTTTATTGCCATGCCCTGTGTGAGATATAACTTACTTGCTTAGAGTGGGTTACAGTTTGGCCTGCTCAAAAGTTTAATAAAATGGCGCTGTTAAAGTAGCTAATGCTGTCATTTTGACATAATATAATATTTAAATACAGGGTTGCCAACAAGATGATACTAAGGTTATTTATACGTAAATATATAAAATATATAAAAATCTCTATATCTATATTTTTGTGTATCACCTTATATACAGGTATATTATGAATGGTTTATAAAAAATAAGTCTAATACTTTTAAATCCATATTTATATTTTAAAGCAATAAGATAATAAGTAAAAAAATATCTTTTTTTATATTAACATTGAGATAGTTCTGCTCTCTATTAAGCACGGAATGAGTTAAGGAGGGTTTCTGCAGCTGCCATCTATCAGAAAAATGGCACCGCAATTAAATGGATACTAATCAGAATGGATACAATTCAGGATTTTGTAGATAAGATGCAAATATTTATAGTGGATACTTTCATAATTTTATTTGTGATGCTTGCTTAAGAAATGTCTGAATAGAGATCATTCATAATGGATACCATTCAGTCGTCTCGAAGAATTACCCTAGACTCGAGACGAATTCTGGCAAGCCTAGGGGCTCGCTAAGCCAAAGCTCGCATGTTCTATTACTGTGCTACGATGTACATTTTTAAAATTTACGCTGGATGCAGTTATATCCGAAACATAAAGTTCATTTCGATCTTTCAAGCTTGATTGTTTACTTGCAATGAATTGTTCAAGTGTAAGCTGACTTAAATGCTACCAGATCATACTAGTTGGTTGCCAAGATGAGACCGTATAAAAATAAAGGTCATTCATGGTTGAAAGGGGTATCTTGCAGCTGGTAGAAGGTTCTTTATTGCAAACATAGATTGAAAGTGACTAATGTCAATCTATTAGAAAATTATTATTATTCGATTATCAACACTGTATTATCAATAAAAAAAAGTGTTATCAAACGAGTCTAATACTACTTTCTTGAGGATTAATATATAATTGGATTTTTATCGACTAATTGAAATAACAAAATATATTAATAAAATTATTTTTTTCCGTGGTTGTGGCAATTGGTAATAAGAATTTGTAGCACATGAAATAATTAAATAAATAGTATTATATTCACACTTATATTGTTATAACTGGCCACCATAATAGAAAAAAAAAGTTTTTTGAACTACATAATATTAGTTTCAAAATAAAACTTGTTATTCATTTTGTATACAGTGTAAAAACACAACCGCATTGATTGTTTGTATGACGCCATCAACCACCCTTGTTTCGGCTTGTTCGCCATCTTGATTTCAGAAGCACGCGCTGCATTTTAGTAGCTCTCATTTTATAAATATTTTTTAAGTGAACCACAGGCTCAGCCTCCACAAATAAATAACATCCAAATGGTTATTTAATGGTTGTTTAAGTTCGTGTTTAACTAATGTAAAAACTTTTAATGGTTATTTTTGTGAATGTTCTGACTGTCAAAAGTGACAACCCAGCAAATGATTAGGCGAATGGATATATGCCTACTTTTACTAGTTATTACAGTAGCCCCATGGCATCTTTGGTGCTGATTGACAGGTCACAGCTGAATTCTGACAGTCAACCTTTAGGTATATACCTTTATTTTAACTTTCAGAAATGAAAGCTGCTAAACACATGTTTTTGCAGATCATTTGGTTCGGCGTAGGGATACATAATTTGATATGGTAACTTTTCAAAGCTGTCAGTCAGCACCAAAGAAGCCATGGGGCTACTGTAGATACCACACTCTCCTACAATGGACGTCCTCTAGTATATATCTTCCCTAAAACACCCGCGCATGCGCGTCTCGTGCGGATTCCCACGGTCTGAAGGTCTTCTACAAGTGGTCACTCATCTACATCGTGTCGTGGGGGAAAAAAAGGGGTTGATGTAGCTATCACAATTCAACCTGTTGGGTCTAGGGATGGCTATTTTCTTCTAATATATCAATATATTTATCATTTTATACAGCTTCTAAACATATTTTTACTTTGTGATGTTTTATTTGGGTGGTTGAAAATAGCAGGCAAGTTTCATAAAAATAAACCGGGGAAAAATAGAAATAGTTACTAAAAATAGAAAAGAAATCGTTCAATTTATTTTGACTCTAAAGAGTAAACACTTAGTACAATAGATGAATTAATTATATATATTAATTGATCCATATCTTATACTAAAACAGTGTATGATAATTTACCATATTAAAAATGCTATTTTATATAGATATTGATAAGATATATCAAAAGTGATAGCCGCAGATAACCTGACTTGACGAATGAATACTTGAAAGTAATTACAGTAGCTTATCTAGTTGTCAGCTAAATATATTCATATGAAAATTAAACTGTATATTTAGTAACTTTTCTTAGCAGCCAAATAAAGTTCTTAATATGAAAATTGGACCTTAACCATTATGCCGGGGTCACGGTCAACTTAACGTTACCTTAACGTAACGTTCACTTAAAGTTAACTTAACTTAATAAAACAAATGTGTGATCACGATTCACGTAACTTAACGTAACAACTCGAGGCAAACAACTGCATTCTTGAGTATGATCTGTGATTTGTACTATTTGTAAAGCGATGATCTGTGAATGTTTACAGTTTTCAATTGATATAATAAATATATATTATTAAATTTTTTGATGAATTTAGCATTCCTATTTTAGTTTAATTACTTTGTTTCAATGTCTGATCACTATCACTTAAACTAAAGAGTAGACCTTGGTCTTAAAACCAACAAAATAATTACTAAATAACCCTGTCGACGTAACTCGCCTAATGATTGGCTGGCTAGATCACGTGATGCCCTTCATGTAACGTTCACTTAAAGTAAAATACCTCCCAGGACATCTATTACGTTAAGCTAACTGCAAGTCAACGTTAAATTAACTGCATCATTATCACTTCCACTTAAATACACGAGGAGGTCCTTTACGTTAAGTTAACAGTATGTTAACGTTAAATAGATCGTGATCCCGGCATTACGGATATTTACATATTTACATTGGTGGTGCAAGGATAAGGAAAGTAGAAAAGATCTACTTATATACAAATTCATAGATCTTTTTAATCAAATCGTTAAATCCATTTTCCATATATTTCAAATTCTCCCAAATCAGTTGTGAGTAAACTATTTTTAAGTTTATTATTTATTTGTAAGTCCAGTACTTTATTTTATAATAAACGAAGTAGATTTCCATGAATAGTTCGTGAAAAATCTAGTTAAAGCCATTAAAAATCATTTGAATTTTCAAACAAATAAATAATTAGGGATAGAATAAAATTCACGTTTTTTCTCGAGGTATAACTCTATGAACTATAAATATCAAGTTTGAATGAAGTCCTTATTTGAACAATCATACATAGGTTCTGATCTACACACCTCGCATGGGAATGTATGTTATCACCCACTGTCCTCATTTTAACAATCATACATAGACTCTGACATACACATTTCACATGGGAATGTATGTTATCACCCATTCTGTCCTCATTTGACCAATCATACATAGGCTCTGCTCCACACACTTCACATGGGAATGTATATTATCACCCACTCTGTGCCATTTGACCAATCATACATAGGCTCTGCTCTACACACCTCACATGGGAATGTATTTTATCATCTTTTCTGTCCCATTTGACCAATAATGAAGAGGATCTGCTCTACATACTTCCCAGGGGAACGTATATTATCACCCACTTTGTCCCCATTTAACCATACATAAGCTCTGCTCTACATACCTCACATGGGAATGTGTGTTATCATCCACTCTTGTCCCCATTTGACTAAACATACAAAGAGACTGCTCTACAAATATCCCATGGAAATGTATGCTCCTTGATGTTTGACCAATTAGTGTTCTGCTGAAAGATCAGAACATATGATGGGTACAGTTTAAACTAACTAGATTCCTACCCGGGCAACAGTCCATGACATTGGTTCTGGGGCACATAAGACAAGATCCATCATACATAATCTCCAGATGAACATTTTTAAGATAAGGTAAAGTAAAAAATACGTTTGTTTTTAATGACATGCCCACAGTGAGGTGTGTGTATGTCCAGTGTCCACGGCTTGGTAAACAAGTGGACGAACAATTGAGAAATCATACAAGTGTCTCAAACTCAACTCTGACCCCAACGGAAACCTATCGTAAGCCGTTACGTACTTAGTAAATTCACCTTGAGAGGCTTAACACTCGAAGGTTCGCTGTTCAAGAACTGGCTAAGTCACGTTGCTTGTCATCGTTTTATACGTCTTACTACCCCACCGGGCTATCCAAATATCTACTCTCATGCGAGGGAGAATGGGGGGACGGGGGGGGGGATGAATGTGAAACCTAGAAGAGGCACTTGTGTGCCATGGAGTAATGTCAGGGTAAGCAAAGAGTGTTTAAACTATAACTATGATATGCTCTCAAAACTTAGAACACTCGTTGTTCAGGTATCAACGGATATACAATCCCATGCGAGGTATGTATAGCATAGCTTAGGTAAGAATGATAAAATGGAGACAGAGTGGTGTAAGACATATATACCCACATGTGTTATGTAGAGCAGATCGGATATATGACTGTTAAAATAGAGTGGTGTAGAACATACGTTCTCACATGAGGTATGTAGAGGCTTTGTATGATTGTTCAAATGGGGGCAGGGTGGTTGATAGAATATTATAGGTACGGTAATAACAAGCGCTGCTTACCCTGGCAACACCTCACCACACGATACTGAGAAGGATTACACTTACATTTATTTGGGAAGGAAAGCGTGTAACACTAGAGGAAAACACACCCCAGTTAACTTGTCTGTGAATTTCACCCTGACTCGCCCGTCGACGGTGAACCAATCCAAACAAGATGGACGTCATAAAATGCATGCTCATAGGCGCCGTTAGAAGCGAATAAATATGACTTTTATACACCAATACACTAAAACATAATATTTTTAAATGCTGATTTCTGTAATGAATGGTATTATGATGACAATAAACCGACCAGGTTTGACCATTCAGAAGCTGACGCTGTAGGCTGTAGGCATAGTTTGATTCAGATAAGAAGATACTTAGATGACAGATACAAAACTTACTAAAACATAGTCATGTAGACTATTTATATATCAAGTAAGATAATATGGATCTGCCAATTTTCATTGATAATAATCATTACCTATAAAATAACCGCCTCCGTGTAATATCGGTAAGATCTCCTGGCCATTAACATAGTGATCCCGGACTCGGTTCCCGGCTGGGACGATGGATATTTTACCCTAAGGAGGAATAACCACAACGGTCACCAGCGTATGACTACCAGTATAAGTTATGTTAGACTAATACTGGTTCCCCACCCTCATACTAACTATCAACTTCGCCTAGTCTGTTTGGGACATGGAAAGAGCCTCCACGGAAAGTATGTACGATTAGTACATTCGGGCGTCCCTTGTACAACAGTACATTAGTACTGGCCAATCTTTCCACAAACTGAGTTATGAGTGATGTTGCTCAGACCCGCATAAATAAATAAACAAAAAAACAGGCTCTACCAACAAAATAGCACTTATAACATAATATTCAAATATTAACTTTTTTATTCCTAGAAGTTTTCTAATACCAAAATACTACATATTTTTGTGTTCTACATTGATAACATTTTACTTTATTATTAGTGTTATTTTATAGGTATTAACAATATCTATCAAAATATACAAATATTTACCACACAATTTGACTTACGAACATGTGAAAGTATATATAGTAGCTTATTTAGCTTTCAGAAAAGGTTCTTTCTGTGAAAATTGGACTGCATTTGAGTGTGAATAAGAATAACAGCATAATAATGATGATTAGCGGTAAAATCTTAGGTACTTTTCCAACAACTCAAATAAAGAATTCTTACATCGCGTGTGTGTGGGTGGTAGTTTACCTTTCTTTGGTAATGTTTGTGTGAACAACATTGCAATCTGTTGTTACGTTGATGTCTAAGAGTTAAATTACATCTGTCACTGAAACTGCCTCCACGACCCGCGAGGGGGAGGGAAACGGACCTATCGTGCCCCGGCCACGGGTCCGTCTATGACTCTGCTCCCTCACTAGCAATCTTAGTCGTATCTTCCATCTCGCCACGTGGCTCTGAGATTATACCTGGACACGCGCATGCGTGCTAGTTTAGTCCGGATACACACACACACGTGATTCTATCGTGTGTTATTCACCCTTTCCCCCAGTTATTTCTATAAGTGCACGCGCAGTCTAAGGCGTCAACTCGTTTATTCTGACTTGCTAGTGATAAGGAGGTTCTGTTTTTGAATCCCATTTGGGTGTTCCGAGGGTGTTCCCTCTTCCCCAATAAATAGTTTTCCATTCTTCTTCCACGTAAATGCCGGGTAAAAATTCTATAAATTTTACTTTCCTCATACCTATCTCATAGGTAAAAAATAGGTTGTGGCTGTGTCATGGACACGGCCGTGTGTTGTACGTGAATACGTTTATGTAACGGGTTATATATTTTTTAAATAAAATATTTTTATTTGTGTATTTAGGATAAAAGCAAGGAAACAAATAATTATTGTTTTACAATATAGCTTTATTAATTATAGGTCTGTGATACGAAAAGTACGACAAAAATGGCATACAAGATACATCGAGATTTCTGGTATTCTAACACCTTAATATATTCACTGTCACTACTTTAAACTAATGTTTTATATACAATCGATAGATTTTTGATAATATATTTTTATTCTAACACCTTATTATATTCACTGTCACTACTTTAAACTAATGTTTTATATACAATCGATAGATTTTGACGACAGTTGACGATTAAAACTCAAACGAACATCGTAGCTTCTCCGAGTCAAAAGTTATATTAATTGCAAATCTCGATACGAAACAAAATAACCTCAAAATGGCGGCGCTTCCCCCTCCACCACGCGCGATGCGTCACTGTTCTCGCGTGCCTTCTTTTATCCTTTAGCTATCCAGTGGTATAATTTAATTTTGGATGTAGAGGATAGATTCGAAACTACAACGCCAAACTGTATCCCCCGAATTTTGTTATCATTAGGTTTTTTTGCCCCCGTATGGTAGCAAATTTAAAGACGTATTCACGCCAAAATAAATGCGGATGGAATGGACAGGCAGAAATACGGACATCACGAGAAAAATAATAATAATGATTTAGGTTTTTACCACCGAGGAATTTTTAATTGATCTCAAACTCAAGACTTGACCTATGTGAGGGACCTAAGGTTAAATATCAACCGTGTCGCCGTGATGTGACTTTAGCTGAGACATACGTTACTCAAGAGTTTACTATAGAGGTGGTATTTCACCAGAGAATTCTGCGTTAGGGCGTTAAATTCTACTTTAGATAGTGGTTTCCCATTGTGTGCTGATAGCAATGGAGAACAAATCGAGGCATTACATACCTAATAGTCCACTTAATGCAATAACATAAATATGGATTTGATTCCAAATAAGTGTTTTTACATTTAAGTGTCTACATCATTTTTTACATATGCTGTATTTTTGCTGTTAGATGTGAATATGATCACATTTTTAAGTTGTGTTAACAATATACCTTATTTTAATATTCTATAAGCTATAAAAGAATAATCATCTTCATTTAAATAATAATGTTACATGCCTCTTTAAATACCAAAACAGTTTGTTAGTGATTTGTTTGATTAATTAATATTTTATTGTACTTATGGGAATTGACACTAAAAATCAATAGCCAATATAAACCCCTTCCTTTTACCTAACCTCAACGAACATAAGTTATTGAAGACAACTTAAAGAGGGGTGGCAGGTGTAGAAAGCACATTTTTTCACCAAAATAAATCAAATATTGCTCCATTTGAAACATAAGATTTAATTTTCTACACATGGGGACATCAATAGTTCTTGAATATTTGTCAAGAGTGTCGACACATATGATGAACAGCTTTTTAAATGAAGAAAAAAAAAGCTATTATCAAATAACTAATACACCCTTGACAGATATTCAACAAGTGCTGAGATTAATATTGGAAGAAGCCTGACCTGGCGGTCTAGGAGTAAGGTGTCAAGACTTCTATACTGTGGTCCGGGGTTCAATCCTCGGCTCCGGCACAGATTTATCTGATTGCCAAACCCTTCCTTCACCTCTGACAAGAAGTGTATTAATCACAACTCGTGAATGTGGGGAATTCCAGGGCTCCACCGTGGTTCGGATTCCAAGCTAAGCTGTAGGTCCTCAATTTCATCTCACAATCACCCTACCATTACACACTAGCGTAAGTGCCTATAACCCGAACGGATAGTAAGACGCGATGCTAAAACATTCTTTAAGATCTAAGTAGAGAAGTATTTGATTTATTTTGCCTAAAAAATTCTTTTTTTTATAAAAGCTGCTAAATTACTGACTGCTCTTTATTTGTCATCCATGCCATTCCACCTCAAACGGAATTATTTCCAAAACTTGATACTTCTCTCAGACAGGAAAGTCCTCGTCATTAAAACGCCCTACTGGTTCTGGTCTGCTCGACCCGAGCGTTATCCACAGTGATTGTATTCGCAATTGAAAGCTTAATTGCAAATAGTGAGATTGAAAAGCCAAGGTCACAAAGAAGCATTGGTCCGTAATACAGAAGCTGACAGAAGAAGTGAACGTAGGAAAACAGGTTTGTTTTATTTGTTCGTCTACCCTTTTCAATATGTTTGAAAGAATGAACCGGCGTCAGCTTTAGATCCAAAAAGGTTCCCCGCAATGGGAGAGCGTGACATTTTGGGGACGGTGGACTTGTTAATGGACTTTGTGCCCTATGACGTCATAGATCGACCACACGGAACTCCCTCAAAATGCCGAAATCCGCCAACAGAAGAGCAAAAGGTTACAAAATGTCCTATAATTAGCACTTTTTTAATGTAATTTTTTTCCATAAAAACAGGGTGTTGTCAACTCAAATGTATGGTTAGACGCCTCACCATTTCGTAATAAATTTGAGGGTATAAAGTTGGAGGTCTATACTTAGTAGAATTAAATTACGCCATAAATAGAAGCAGAGCTTATGTGTAATTTGTATATTGTGTCCTTAAGTAATGGCTGACATTGTGAGGTTTAGTATAAAAACGTGATATATCAATTATTTAATTTTAGATAATGAATTCTTACCGCTAAAATTAAAAACATTCGAACATAATACACATTAATTATTTTTAAATAAAAGGGTTCATTAGTTAATTTTTTAGGTTTGCAAAATTATCGAATCAACTCTAAGTGTTGTTATTATTATTATTATTATTATTATTATTATTAGGTGTTCTTTCTCTCGACAGGTCTGTTGCCTTTTCTAAATGTAGTCCTTCAGCATGTCATATTAAAGCTTTATTTTATTATATCCTGAAAATTCATAAAATTTTATTATTTGAGGTCATGAATCAGTTGAATTCATCGTCTTACTGAACCCTTTTTTATTCCTTCCACATTGCTTTCCATGACATTACTCAATAATCCCCTTTTCTTCATAATAATACCCATTCGTTTGGTCTTTATTCATAGAAGAATCACCTAGAAAATGGTTTTGTTTCATTGACTCTTTCTACAACTTATTAATTAATCATCCAATCTGTCCACTTTATCCTCTATACTCTCCTTCAGTACCACCACATTTAAAAGTGCTCTCAATATTTCTTCTCCCTTTTCATTAGGGTTTCTAAAGTGTAAAAATAATATAATAATATTAAAACAGATATGTACAAATTATAAATAATATTTTATGTTTGATTTACCATTTTTAAGCGATTTTAAATGTTGATAAAAAAATTAAATCGTACCGTTGAGTTTTTTTAATCACCGCGTCTTACTACCTGTTCTGGTTGTACACATATGGGATACTTACTATAATGGGATAGGGGTGAGGAAGGAAGCATTTTAGAGGTACCCTACCCTTTTTAGCTGGGTAGGAAAGTGAAAAAAATTATTACAAACCAACAATAACAAATTTGTGTGTACTGGACGGGAATTATTATTGTGAGCAATTTGTTTCAGCAACTAATTAATTGCGTGATTGATTACCGCCACAGGGTTGACTAATATAATTAAGTCAAATTATTACACTCTTTAATAACTCTTAATTACTAACTTTAATTGTAAATCATTCACGTATGAAATTCATAGATAAGACATTGACTAGGTTACGTTTTTTCAAATCTTAATCACAGTTGTTTTAGCAAGGATTTTCTAAACTGTTTTATATCCAAATTAGAAATAAAGCCTAGCTTAACCTGGGGCATCAAAACACCCAATTCAAGGAGCAAGAATCCCAGAAATAGCAATAGTAGAATGACCCGCTTCGGCGGCTGAATTGTTTAAAGTACTACTCTCGTAGTAGACTAGACTATCGATAGCAAAGAGATCGAGGTTCGAATCTCGGTCGGTTATACTGAAGGTGTTTTTCCTAAATGGTCATCCTCTTCCCTCCATGCAAATTCGGGTACGCTTCCTATAAATATAACCTTATTCATCCCTAAAGTCACTAGCGTAATTAGTACATAAAGAGTATAACCATAGCTGTGAGTATAACCCTAGAAGTGTTGCTAAAAACAATATTAGAATGAGCACAATCGCAAACAATAGAATGTTTTAGTAGCTACTTGGAATACAATATATATTCCCTTTAAATTTACTGTATTCTAAAACATGATTTTGACACCTTAGAAACTAAATAAAACCCCTTTAAATATATTTAGAAATGTTAAGTATGTAACCTAATCAAGTAAACATTCAAAACATATCAATCTATGCGTATATTACTGATTATATTACTATTTATAAGAATTGTATTTATATAAACTGAATCAAATAATACTTATAGAATATTATAAATGTTTTAATGAATATTATTTAAAAAGTTTATTTTTGTTTAGGAGGCTTAGACTATAGGAAACATTAACTTTATGTACAAGAAAGTAATTTAACGACTATATTGTG
>CABFOW010003524.1:0-24170 GCA_902141385.1 Timema californicum
TTACACATTAGCGTAAGTGCGTATAACCCGAACGGGTAGTAAGACGTGGTGCTAATAATAATAATAATAATAATAATAAATTGTTTTAAATTGGGGATAACCCAGACTGTAAAGAATGTGTGTCACACAGAACAATTGACGCGGTAGATGTAGATATCGGGATGAACGCGATACTTGCGAGCGACCGGCCCGATGATAACAAGCAAAGAACAGGAAGCCAGATTGAGTCCCTCCCAACCTCTACTTTTCCTTGCAATAGAGTGTACATTACCTCTTTAATCTCTGTTTCCACCCTCTTGGCTCCTCGTTGCAGGCTTCATCTCCTACCCTTGTAATCTTTATTAAGGGTGAGAGCTAGCAAGGAAACGTAGGGCAGCGGAGAATCAAGAGGGAAGTAGCTAGGGGGTGTGTGTGTAGGGGTGGAGGGAAGTGGATGTAAGATTAGCACCACGTGACGAGGGGAAGGCAGGTTTCCTCTATTTAATTAGGGGGAGCCCTGAGGGAGGGTGAGAAGGTTTGCAAGGGTAGTTTGTATGTGTACTTTAGGGAGCTCCAGGGAACGAAGGGGTCTGGAATACGTTCATATATTGACTGTGCGGGGGGTGGGGGGAGGAAAAAACTGCAACAACAATAACAATCTTTGCAGCGGTGGTCGAGCAGTCTAACCTGTAGGGGTGTGTCAAATAAATTTATGTTTTAATGAGAAGATGAAGTTGAAGTTTGAAGCATGTGAAGTAAGGTCGAAGCCGAAGATTAGGTTTTCGTTGTCACATAGTCTAACATTAATTTTTAATTAGTGAACTATCCTTCAAATTCCTCTAGGAAAGATAAAGTTTTGGAGAGAAAAACAAAGCCCGCCATATTATTTTATGCTGAAATATCTGTTGTTTTTTTTTAGTTTACGTTATAGATTTAATTTAAACACCAGTTACAGTTTATTAACGGTTCTACTCACTTCGGTGCCCACACGGTCTAAGGTTTGGCTCACTTTACTACAGTAGCCCCATGGCTTCTTTGGTGCTGAATGACAGCTCACAGCTGACAGCTAAAAGCTTTGAAAAGTTACCAGACCAAATTATGTATCCCTACGCCGAACCATATGATCTGCAAAAACATGTGTTTAGCAGCTGTCACTTCTGACAGTCAAAATGTAGGTATATACCTAAATGTTGACTGTCATAAGTCAGCTGTGAGCTGTCAGTCAGCACCAAAGAAGCCATGGGGCTCCTGTAGAATCAGGACTGGAGAAGACTCCTTGTGGGTGATTTCTCTCATCCCCTCCATAAATCAGATACCACAGACAAGAGACGACATACCACAGACAAGAGACCTTGCTATCGCTGTCAGCGGCTTACCGCGGCGACCACACGTCACACCCCATCAACCTCACCTTCTTTCTTCTTGAAAGGCCTCGAGTTGTCCTGATATCATCTTGCGGTCACAGCAGTAGCAAACAAACTACACTATTGTTGCCAAAGTTGATGTGTTTTTCTTCTTTGCTAACCGCGTCTTAACACTCGTTCATGCTATTCGTATATTTATACTAATGGGATTAGGAATGAAGAAGGTAGAATGTAGAGGAAATGTTCCTCTCGTTTCCAGCGAAGTAGAAGGGAAAACCGTTTTGGAAAAAACCACCATCAGTCATTTACTCACAACCCAAGAAAGCTTCTCTTTGACACCACGCAAATTATAGGTCCATTTCCTTTCCTCTCGATATATCAAGAGACAGAAACTTTAAGGTGGGGATGTAGGGGACGCGAGAAAATGTCAGTGCTTTGCAGTTTTTAAAAACAAAACTTTTTTGGCAAAAATAAATTAAAAATATTGCTTCACTACAAACATAGTTTGATTTTCTTCACACGGTGATATCTACATGTTGTTCAATATCTGTCAAGGGTGTCCTGGAATTTAATGACAACTTTTTCTCTTAATTTAAAAAGTTTTTCATCTAATGCCGCTACAAACATTACAAAATTAATATTCAAGAGTGGTCGATGTCATCATGTGAAAAAAATTAAACTCTCGTGTTTCTACTGGAGCAATATTTGACTTATTTTGGCCAAATAACAGTTTTGCAATAACAACTACAAAAACACTGACTTTTTCCCGTATTCCCACATCCCTAACTTAAAATGTAGGAAAAGGAGGACCCCGAGTTAAGGTAGGTATTTTAGAAATCTGTTTTATATATATAATATACTTTTGAACACATAAATTGTAGATTGCTCAAGTAGCCATGTTAACTTGTTTAGTGTAATTTTTTTATACGTCGTAATTTCAACAATTATTGAATATCAGTGATTATCAATTCATTTGGACATAAACTTTTTAATATAAAAATAAAAGGCTGTGTTTAAAAATCTGCAATGCTTATTACTAGTAACGTTTTAAAGAAGAGTTAAAATTACTATATTGTGTAGGTAGATTTTAAATAAGAATGTGTTTTTACTATAAAAACTATAAACCTACGAACCATTCTGACACAACATTAACTAATAACGCCAATTACAGTCTAATTTTCATTGTAAAAACCTTAGAAGTTAATAGAGCCATCAACAAAGTCGACTTCGGTGGTCTTGGGGTAAAGTGGCCGTCTCACGACCCGATTTACATAGGTTCAAAACCAGCCGGACGCGATGGATGTTTCTTGAGCGATAACAATGCGTAGCACAACTTCCTTCGGATAGGAAGTGAAGCCGTTGGTCCCATGTCAATTGTGTGGCATGTGAAACAACCCTGGAAAGTACTTTCGCTCTCGCTTAGAGAAATTATCATGTGATGATATAATCAGTCGGTTCAGAGAGTGCACGTTTAAATTCCTCAAATAAATAAAATAAATACTTCCACGTGGTAATACGTCAAGTCATGTGACCGGTACCAGTCACTTTTGACAGATATTATCAATACCTATAAAATAACACTAATGATAATATTTTATTAAACACTCTAAATACATTACACCCGCCTCGTTGGCGTAGTTGGCTAACTCGCTTGTCGTGTTGAGCTCGACTGTTGAGGACGGGGAGATCGAGGTTCGAATCTCGGTCGGGTGAAACTGGGGGTGGTTTTTCCTAAATGGTTTTCCACTCCATCTCCACGCAAATGTGGGTTCGCTTCCTCTAATTCAACCTTTCCCATTCCTAATGCATTAGAGTAATTAGTACTTAAAGCGTATAACCCGATCGGGTAGTAAGATGCGGTGCTAATTATTATTATTATTATTAAATACATTTTTTTAAATGAAGGAGCGTTATTAAAGTAAGATAATAAGACAACAAAAGTATTGAAAATGTACTGTTATAAAAATTAATCAAATATCTGTGCTTCAAAATAAAACGAAAGTTGGTTGGTTCAATACGATATGATAGACTAATAATAAAATGTGATTAAAACTGTCCTAAAAATATTTTGTATTTACTAAAACAACCTTCCTATGAAAATTTGGACGATGAATTAATTTAGGCACGTCACATATCTCATATGCCTGATTCCTTAAGAAAACATAATTACATATTTAAATAAAATACACCCTTCTCAAACGGACCTTCCAATTATTTGATTATAGTTGGATGTAGGAGGGGGTGTATTGTGAAGAGGGTTTGAGGGGTCCCTCGAAGAGTATAATAAAAATGTTAAATCGCTTGTACGCTCACTAAACTAATTTTCTCTGTGAATAATTCCCCTCGCTCGGCCCTGAACCGTGACATACCTTGTAAATCTCACTGTCCTAACAATTTGATTGACAAGCTGAACACTTGATCCGATGTGACAGTCGTATTATCTCTTACACACACGCAGTCATACATCCGCCCCCCAGTAACGTTAAGAGAGGGGTGGGGACGTAGGGGGAGGATTTATCCACCCTTATCTTTCTTCCCTTCCCAATAGCGAGGGTCGGCCCCAGGTTTATTGTCCCGGCTTCAACCCCCCCCCTCCACTCACCCTTCTCTGGAAAATGCTATAACGTAAACAGAAGCGACACGCGTATCGAGAGATATCGAAATATATCGCTCCCTGAACCTAAGCCATCCCTTTATTTCTTCCCCTCTCTTCACACACAAGTGTTGAGGGGGTGAGATCAACTAAGGGACCGAGGAGGGGTGTATGATACGATGTGGGCTGTATATCAAGACCCCCCTCTGTATGCTCCTACTAAATATGAGACATTTTTTCCGGTTGAAATTTCAGACCATTTAATTACAAGGGAAGAATTCGTTAAGGCTTTGATGATGACATTTAAGGTGAGATTGTAAGGGATGCGAGAACCGGACAGTGTGTTTGCAGTTTTTATAACAAAGAACGCTTTGACCCGAAATAAGTAAAGTGTTGCTTCAGTAGATGCGTTTAGTGTAACCATCTATTTATGTCGACATATTATGTTCACCATCCTTCTTAACATGAATGAGAGTTGAAAAATCACATGTCTCGATCTTGGGTTGCCAACACTTGTAAAAAAATCACTGTTTTGTTATAAATAGTAAGTTTTTTACTTACCTGTTATATTTTACATTTAAAATAACGCAAACTTAATTTTTATCATACTCTTTCATTAATTTTAATAATTTCTTTTTTTATCCTATCCGAAACATTATTTCAAACATAATTAAAAGTACCTATTCTCCGTTTTGAAGTGTTACCGATGATGTGTAATATAGTGGATATATTAACACTTTTTAATTCATGCATCATATCTACTTGGAAAAGAGAAAATACTTATCCTTATATATATAAAATTATTTTAGTATTATTTTATTGTATTTCAAAATATTTAACTGAATAAAATATTTTTTATCAACTACGTGAGTGCACCAATGTAAATAACTTGTTTGCGTCATGATCAATCGCATGGCTTAAATTCGTCGGTTGCCATTTTGAAGCTATATTTGTTAGACCTTTTGTGAAAGTGCTGTAAATACATAATTTGATTAAAAGTGGAATAAAACGAAAAATAAGCTTTTTGCCTGACCTCAAATAAATATAATAAATAATAAATATTAGCAAATATTACTGTGGTTAACTATCACATACATTACCATCTGTTTTCATTACAGCTGTCCAAAGGGGAAGATGTTAGCTGTTGGCGTAGGGAGACATTTTAGGTACTATTTATAGTAACTTTTTGAGCTGTCATCCAAGCAAACTTTTTTTTTATCGTATGGCACATACGACCGGGAGGGACTTTGACATCCCGGTTTGGGCGCCCTATGTGTTGATTATTATCCGCTGCGTAAGAACATAACACTACCCAGGGTATACCTTGGATGTTGTCTACACGTCATACCCGCTCTGTGGAACATAACGTTACCCAGGGTAAACCTCGGAGGTTGTCAACACGTCATACCCGCTCTGTGAGAACAGAACGTTACCCAGGGTATACCTTGGAGGTTGTCTACACGTCATACCCGCTCTGTGAAGAACAGAACGTTACCCAGGGTATACCTTGGAGGTTGTCTACACGTCATACTCGCTATGTGGGAACATAACGTTACCCAGGGTATACCTTGGAGGTTGTCTACACGTCATACCCACTCTGTGAGAACAGAACGTTACCCATAGTATACCTTGGAGGTTGTCTACACGTCATACCCGCTCTGTGGGAACATAACGTTACCCAAGGTATACCTTGGAGGTTGTCTACACGTCATACCCGCTCTTTGGGAACATAACGTTACCCAGGTTATACCTTGGAGATTGTCTACACGTCATACCCGCTCTGTGGGAACATAATATTACCCAGGGTATACCTTGGAGGTTGTCTACACGTCAATACCCGCTCTGTGAGAACAGAACGTTACCCAGGGTATACCTTGGAGGTTTTCTACACGTCATACCCGCTCTGTGGGAACAGAACGTTACCCAGGTTATATCTTGGAGGTTGTCTACACGTCATACCCGCTCTGTGAGAACAGAACGTTACCCAGGGTATATCGTGGAGGTTGTCTACACGTCATACCCGCTCTGTGAGAACAGAACGTTACCAAGGGTATACCTTGGAGGTTGTCTACACGATATACCCCCCTATAAGAACAGAACGTTACCAGGGTGTACCTTGGAGGTTGTCTACACGTCATACCCGCTCTGTGAGAACATAACGTTACCCAGGGTATACCTTGGAGGTTGTCTACACGTCATACCCCTCTATAAGAACATAACGTTACCCATGGTATACCTTGGAGGTTGTCTACACGTCATACCCCCCTATAAGAACAGAACGTTACCCAAGGTATACCTTGAAGGTTGTCTACACATCATACCCCCCTATAAGAACAGAACGTTACCCAGGGTATACCTTGAAGTTTGTCTACACGTTATACCCCCCTATAAGAACAGAACGTTACCAGGGTATACCTTGGAGGTTGTCTACACGTCATACCCGCTCTGTGAGAACAGAACTTTACCCACGGAATACCTTGAAGGCTGTCTACACGTCATATCCGCTCTGTGGAACATAACGTTACCCAGGTTATATCTTGGAGGTTGTCTACACGTCATACCCGCTCTGTGGGAACAGAACGTTACCCAGGGTATACCTTGGAGGTTGTCTACACGTCACCGCTCTGTGAGAACAGAAAGTTACCCAGGTTATACCTTGGAGGTTGTCTACACGTCATACCCGCTCTGTGGGAACATAACGTTACCCAGGGTATACCTTGGAGATTGTCTACACGTCATACCCACTCTGTGAGAACATAACGTTACCCAGGGTATACCTTGGAGTTTGTCTACACGTCATACTCGCTCTGTGGGAACAGAACGTTACCCAGGTTATACCTTGTAGGTTGTCTACACGTCATACTCGCTCTGTAGGAACAGAACGTTACCCAGGGTATACCTTGTAGGTTGTCTACACGTCATACCCGCTCTGTAGGAACAGAACGTTACCCAGGGTATATCTTGGAGGTTGTCTACACGTCATACCCGCTCTGTAGGAACAGAACATTACACAGAGTATACCTTGTAGGTTGTCTACACGTCATACTCGCTCTGTAGGAACAGAACGTTACCCAGGGTATACCTTGGAGGTTGTCTACACGTCATACCCGCTATGAGATGATAGTTATTATTAAGTTGTTGAGCCGGTGTGAGTATTAACCTAACTTAACCTAATCCTGGTGACCATTGGGATTACTCCTCCAAAGGGAATGATACCAAAGGTACCAGCCGGGAATCGAACCACGGGACCCCTAGGTTCGAAGCTAGGTGCACCGACCACTACACCATGGTACTCGACTAGTGAATGTAATTAATAAAACAGTTCTCAATTATTTGTCATGAGCATCGTGGCATTTGAACAGGACATTTTAAACAAAGTAAAAAAAAAATGCATTTATCAAATTATAGTACGCCCATGACAAACATTAAATTTGATGATGCTACCATTTGGAAACATTAAACTAGACGTACTTAATATTCTTTAAATTGAAAAAATTCATGGGAATCGAACCCGGGTCCTTTAGCTTAGTACACCAATGCTCTAACTACTGAGTTATCCAGGAATCGTCCCTAATATATTTTTATGCGGCTATAACAGTGATTAACAATTCTATTAAGATGCCTATTTAATCAATCATGATATGCGCACTTGTACAATTATAATTGTACAGTAGGCAACATAAAGCTCGACTAGGTCAAAGGTGGCTGCGTTATCTGATAGCTCGTGATCTTTATTGATCACTCATATGTATCTGACGATTTCCACACGTTCATCACAGACTCTGCCTTAAAATACGAGGGAAGAATGACCCTGGGCACGGAACTATTCCTAGATAACTCAGTGGTAAAGCATTGACGTGCTAATTCAAAGGTTCCGGGTTTGATTCACGTGTCCAGGTGTCAGTTTTCAATTTATAGAATATTATATTTAGATTCGGCTATAACCGTAACAACAGTAGCCCCATGGCTTCTTTGGTGCTGACTGACAACTCACAGCTGACAGATGACGGCTTTGAAAAGTTACCAGACCAAATTATGTATCCCTACGCCGAACCATATGATCTGAAAAAAAAAACATGTGTTTAGCAGCTGTCACTTCTGACAGTCAACATTTAGGTATATGCCTAAATTTTGACTGCCAGAAGTCAGCTGTGAGCTGTCAGTCAGCAACAAAGAAGCCACGGGGCTACTGTAAAAAATATAATAGCTTGGATATTTAATCCAGCAGTATCTACAGAAGCAGTTTTTAAATATATAAAAACAGTTGTTTGTTAATAAAAACTGTAAAAATTACTTCCATTAACTCGCACCCCCTTCCATCTCACTTTAATAATACTGCTTCACAAAAATAAAACCATTCCATTTCTTTTCCATCCCGTATAAAAGACAACCCCTCAGCTTTTATCATATGTTGTATTCTGCTCCAGTGTGTGTATGAGAGGGAGAACATGTGTGTGTGAGTGTAATCAAGGCCACGTCTTGGTCGTCATGCCAGACACATTAAGCTCGCCCATCAAAATTACCCCCATCATTTTGTGTAGTTGGGGTGGGATGGTGAAGCCCTCCCCATACCATTTCCCTCAATGACGTCATGAAAAACAAGTGAAGCGAGTAATGCGGCAAACCTGACCGGAGTGTGAAAGAGCAGAGCGGAAGAAGGGAAAAGCACCCCCTTCACTCCTCCCCAACCCTAACTAGTCGGAACATCCGAGGGTGGCTTGAAACAGGGAGGTTGGGGGGGGAGGTTTTGAATAGAACGCCGGTTGAATGAGGGATGAAAGAACATAATCTCACCAATCCTAAGGGGGATAGGGGATGGGGATTTAGTAAGGGGATGTTTGGAGTCTTATTGGGTGTCACTTTGCTTAGAGGGCTTGTAGTGGATTGGACTTTATTACGGGCGGAAAGATTAATAATCAAAAAATACAATTTAATGAAATGTGTTGTTTCTTTCTCTACCCCCCACGGGTGTCGTATTTCATAGATTTGAAAAGGTTTGCGGGAGAGTTTTTATGAAGGCAGATGAAAAGCCAAAATGACGGTTGTAAACTCTGATTTCTTAACTCGCACTAAGAAAATGGGATTAAGCCCCCTAAGGGCTCGTCATAAGCTTATAACATAGGGAACTTAATTTTCAAACTTAATTTGATACATTTAATATTATATGAATTTTGAATATTGACATTATAGGCCCTATTTAAGTAGTTAAGAAAAACTAAATGACAATGACAAATTCTCGTATCCATAAGATAATCGAATAAAACTTCAATCAAATATGTTGTTAGGTGTTTAGATTATAATTAAACTGTTGAGCTTGCTTTGGCTCTTGAAGAACACTTTTGCAAACGCTGGCTGCAAAGTTTGTTTTATTTTGGACAGTTATTTAATTATTCAAATATATATATTTTTAAATAAACCACTCGAGCGAAAGGGCTCATTAGATTAAAATTGATGCACTAAGGGGCCGTCCTTAAAAATTACGTGATGTTATTTTTCATGATTTTTGAAATCCCCGTACATACATGACCCCCCACCCCAATGTATGGGATCTGAAATAGTTGCGTATATGTGATCAATATTGGAAATATCTGCTTATGTGAAGTACCCTCAAATTAATTTTCATGGACGAGTAAGAGCTGCCATTTTGTTAGTAATGTTAAACAATGTCTTGATACAAAGATTAATAAAAAAAACTGTCAGAGTGGATTTCGATGAAATCTATTATTTCTCTTTTTGTCCTTCAGTAACCTACCTTTAATTTTAGTGTTAGATATCAACTTCCAAAAAGACCACTCTTTTGGTTTCAGGGGGTCATGAAACGACTATTCATCAAAATATCAAGCTAGTTTTTTTTTACGAACGCAATTCTTTCGCTCTCTGAGGATCTAGACTCTAGAGTAAGTAAGTAGTAAATATACGTCGTGGCTGGTTGGCGACGTTACAAAGGATGGCACGTGATTCAAGCAAAGAAAAGAGGTTTGGGGGATTGGAGCGGGGGGCTCTTTCGCGTTTCTTCGGAAATTCTATGGACGTACATTTTATAAAACTTTGCCGTCGCATCCGGACTTTACCTACTATGTCCTCGCTGTACGTTGTCCCTTGTAATCGGGATCCTTACTTCAAGGTCGTCGTAAAGATGGGACTGAAGGGAACGTGGGAAAAAGTCGGTGTGCGTTTTTATAGCAAAACATTTTTTGGCCAAAACAAATAAGATATTGCTTCAGTATAAACATAAAGTTTTAAGTTTCCTAACATGGTGATATCAACAGTTTTGAATATCTGTCAAAAGTGTTTTGGAATTTAATGACAACTTTTTTCTCTTCATTTAAAAAGTGTATAATTTAATTCCGTTATACTAATGACATATATTCAACAACTGTCGATATCATCATCTGAAGAAAATTAAACTCTGGGCTTCTACTAAAGAATAATTGAATATCTTTGACAATTTTTTGTTTCTATAAAAACTGCCAAAACACTGCTGTTTCCCTGTGTCCCCTAAATCCCCACCTTAATATTTGACGTAGTCACGTGTATTAAATGGTATTTTTGTTAGCAAAGACGATTCGCTGGAAAATTAATTTCCCCGGCTTTGATACAAAACGAAGTCGCTGGCAAAACCTAGCTAGAAATATGAATCATTTTCAATTAAACCAATTTACTCATTAATATTTATTTGTCGACGTGTTTATTTGCATATTATTTTAGTAATCATGGAAGCGTTTAAAACAACATAAATTACATTAAATTAGTTACAATTTAAGAGGTAACTTTTTTTTTTAGCTAAATTTACAGTATGAGTTATGCAAAGCAGAGCCAATAGAGATATTGCACTAATATTATCTAGCATAACTGATCAAACAATTATGTGGAAGAGTAAATAATAACTGTGCTGTACTCTCCATGTAATTAGTATATGTGCAAGTATAATTACATGGTTCGTCTAGGTTTAGTTTGTTGGTCGAAATTACATGGAATATCATATTATTTACACACCAAATGACAGTACTTTCTCGGAGAGCTGACTAGCAAACGTCAATAAATACGAGGAGGAGGATAATTTAAGAACAGGATCAAAATTATAATAGATGGAGGATGTGAAATCACAATGCGGGAAACAGCAACAATCCAGTTTTTGTATGAAAAACCAAACATATTTTTTTCCTGCTAAAATTGATAACGTTTTACTATTTTATTAGTTTTATTTTATTGATTTATTTATTCATGAGACGGCTACAAATCACATGACTTAGCGTATGAATACATGAAAGTATTTCTAGTAACTATTATAACTGTTAAGATTTTGACAGTATTGGCAAAGGCTTTGATTATAGTATTAAAGTATGAACATATATATCTCTTTTACAGTAGACCCGATGTTAGTGTCATATCCAACCACAAAGCGCTGTAGTCTATACGTAGGTATGAGAATAGAACTGTAATAGCTGTTATTGCTCTACTGCAATTCACTCGATAATGTTTCTGATGTTAACATCTTTAGGATAAATTATAATGAAGTTTAAACACTACAATTTTAGGATATCTCGAATGCATTCTTTCCATTTAAATAGTCGGAATTTATTTTTGAAAAGGAACATTTTGTTCTCACATCACATCGCCTCTCGGTGACCACTCTACCAGATTTGTTTAAAATAATGCACTAATAGACCATTTACGATTTTTAGGTAATTCAAATAAATACCTGATGCAACCACAATCGTACATGTTTTCTCATATAGTCTATTATAGTTAGTGAGTAAATTATCCTATTTTTTCCCTCCCAAAAAAGTGTACATTATTATTTATAACGTAAAACAGAAACTTATATTTTAAACAAAAATGTTAAATGTAAGAGAAAGCAACGCCATACAATTAAGTAACCTATAAATGAATGGCGGAGCTTGGGTGATAAATGATTATAAATTTGGATATAAGGCGTAGATGAGTGAATCATGACCCTGATCACAGGACGATCTCTAGATCATTCAGTGGTAGAGCAAGAGTGAATAATTACCCTGATCACAGGACGATCACTAGATCATTCAGTGGTAGAGCATGAGTGCATAATGACCCTGAATGAAGGACAATCTCTAGATATCTCAGTGGCAGAGCAGTTTTAAAACAACTCAAGTTGATTCAGTGATACAACTTATACCAAGAAGCATTATTTAGTATCAATGTTTTGTAAACTTATAAACGCTCTTGAATTCTACTAATAGATCTAAATTACCCACTTAAATGTATGTACTTTAGGTGCCGTCTAAGAAACACACTTATAAATGACGTATTATTTATAAAAAAAAACTCCAGAAGGTTTTCACACTAGACTCACTTCCCCATCAAAGCAAGTACAGTGGTAATGGTGTTCAATCCTGACATCTAGCGTGCACAGTTCTAACCTCACCCCTGAACACGGTGTCGGTGTCTCAGACGATAACAGTCCTTCTCTCTCGCTCCAAACTAATTAACATGAGCAACTCTCGCTACCAAGCGACTGCCAGAGCCCAAAAAGCAATAGCTCATTATCCCCGCGTTAAGGATCATGGGGGAAACTAATAAATTATTAAAGACAACACAGCTAAGAGAGGAATGGAAGGGAGGTGCTAATACTTGTTAATTAATTCGTCGTCTTTTCCTCGTCGCTTTCTCCATCCACCATACAACCCCTATATCCCTACCCCATTATAATTCCCACCCCTTTTTATTCCAACCCTCTCCTTTAACGTCACCCCCTATATCTCCTTTCTCCTTTTTCCACCCTTAAAAATTTCTAATTAATTACGTGCTAGTTGGCTTAGTGAAGAGATTCTATATAAAGGGTATACATCGTTTTCTGAGTGTGACATTCCCACAACAACGTTAAAACTAGACCCTGATTTCCTTATAAACAACCTTACAAATACGGAAAGATACCAGATCTACTTTCATGTCAATGCTACGGGTAAAGTCCGAACCAGGGTAAAGTAAATGTTATCCAGATAATGTTGACGTTATCAAAAATACGTAGATAATGTTGAGTGAGAGGTGATTGAATCATTTGTTTTTCGAAGTTTATCCAGATAATATTGGCATTATCCACCCGCACTTGAATAGTGGCAATTTCTATGGTTGAGGTTTTGAGTTTTTTGTGTTTTTTTACTGAGAGGAGCTATTATTATTATTATTATTATTATTATTACTATTACTAGCACCGCGTCTTACTACCCGTTCGGGTTATACGCACTTACGCTAATGTGTAATTGGTAGGGTGATTGTGAGAATTAATGGAGGACCTACAGTTTAACGTGGAATCCGAACCACGGTGGAGGCCTGGCATTCCTCACATTCACAAGATGTCTTGTCAAGAGGTGAAGGAAGGGTTTGGTAATCAGATAAATCTTTGCTGGGACCGAGGATTGAACCGAGAGGAGCTATTATGTCCAGGTCCAGTCGCCTTATGTGTAGACTTTTAGCCGATCTGTTGGCGCAGATCATGTCCCAGGGTACACCTATGAAGCTGTCTACATGTCGTGCCCGCAATGAGATGGTGTGATGACGGTTGTTAGGATGTTGTGAAGCCGAGGTGAGTCTTAACCTAACTTAAGCCTAATTAACCAAACCTTGGTGACTATTGGGATTATTACCCTTCCAGGAAAAGTACTAAAGGTACCAGCCGGTAATCTAACCTGGGACCCCGTAGCCAGGTGCACTGACCACTACAGCGTGGGGCTGGTTAATTATCCAGTAGTCCTTCAGAAAGTGTCAATAGAAGCTATTGATAATTCTTTTGATTAATTTTATAGTGTTTAGTAATGAGATTTCTAACTCTAAAAATTAAGTATAGTTTTAGGGAATGAAATTTTTTTTTAAAAAAAAGTTCAGTTCCAAGGATTTTCTTTAAAATTCGTATCTAGATATTGTTTAACATTACAAAAAAAAAGGTGAGTCTCATTTTTCTGGGAAAATTATTTAAGAGTGTTTACATTAGTGGATTTTTTTTATTATTATCATATTGTCTCCGCAACTCTTTTAAGATATGAAATAACTTATCGTACAAAGTTTTTTAATACTATTAAATTTAAAAAACAAACTTATATCTGAAATATACTTTTATATAAACCAATAGTTTCTAAGATATTGGTAAATATATTTGCTAAATTGAAGTCTGGGAAACAAATTTTTGCTCTATTTGGAGAATAGAGAGGGTTTACCTGTTCCTCAATATGTTTCTGTAACAAGGTATATTATTTCGTTTCGCACATATTACTAGTTTTGAGCAAATACTCCAATTTTTAGTTTATCCTAATGAAGCATGAAAGTCTGTGTGGTTCACTGTACGATTTATTTCTTCAAAAGGAAAGTGCAGCCCTTCCCACCATTTTGTTAAAATAGAAAACATCCAGGGCTGACTTGCTATTGGTGCGACCTACCTAGGTCCTGAAGATGAAACCCCGCGAGGCAATCTGAGGAATCTTTTAGGCTGTCGATGGAACAGAGGTTACTTAATCACTCCGGCAGGCGCAACATATCCGTTTTTAGCATGATTGATGTAAAACCAATAATAATAATTATTGGTTTATTATTATTATTATTATTAAGGCGGCCACCTCGGTCAGCGAGAAAGTATCAATCGCTGTTAGGCCCCACGGCTTAAAATACAATGGTCTGTATCGTTTTCTGGAACTACTTCTCCATTCTACATAGGATTGTACTCCCCCTCGCTATTCGCCTACAACCACCCTTTGCCATGTCACTAATAAAGAGGGGATATAAAACTACTAAACTTCTTATCTAAAGTTAAATAGAAAAGCTCGCTGGTAGTTAGTTTTCAAATATCGTAAAATTTTCTTTTGTGAACGTATCAAAAAACTACTTTGTTTGTTAGAAGGCTAAATCTAGAACCCTTTTCAACAAGACTAGTCTCAATAGCTTCTCAAAAATGTTTAAAAAGTCGTTGAAAATGAGCTAATTTCACGTTTTCACTTTTTTTATCCATCGATAAAACTCAAAATACAGGGTTGTTGGGTTGGGGAAAAAGAGTCCTGTTGGAATCGTTTGACTTTATTTTGGATTGAAGCATATTTTGAAATAAAAACAACGCATCGTAGTATTAAATAGAGCTGAACGACTGCGGAGCAATTTCTCACTTACCAAGATGGTCCCTTTAACATGCTACTTATAATTACGTATTTCAACAAATCAACTTATTAATAAATTTAATTTACATTTCGCAAAAAGAAGCTCATCATAAATGTTGGTAAGGGACGTACCTACCGTCTCTAGCGTCCTCAAATAAGTTACACACACGCGTCTCGAGAACGACCGAGGCGTTTATTGAGCCTGTCAGGATTCGAACCCGAGACATCCACCGCGTTCGCTTAAGCATCAGGACTTGAAAAATAAATAATATCTCGATGGTATATTCCTTGCCTTGTTCATCCCTCTCGTCGCTACTGATCAACGCTTCATTGTCAACAATCCCCCCCCTTACCCTCATCTTGCAGTCCAGGAAGGACAGACGGACAGACGGATGGAGGGAGGGATGTATTTATCACAAAGTCCCCACTAGCTGTCATTCGAAAGAGTGGGTGAGAGTTTGAACATGTGCGATCGCCGCAACGCTATGAAATTAGTCCTCCCTACTTGCGATTGGATTCGATTCCACTGGATTGGATTGGTATGAGTGTGTGTACGTGTGTGTGTGTGTGTTTAGGAGTGGATGTGGTGCGTCCTCTCTCGCTCGCGTATCGAAACTAATTGTGTTCATTTTCAAACGAGGGATATTTTTGTTGTTATTTTTTTTTAAGGGTGGGTGAAGAGTCAGAGGGGGTAGTAGGGGTTGCGGTTGTGTATTTTTGTAATAGAAACGTTCTAAAAACAAAAGGGAGATGGTTTGGAGGGAGGGAGGAAAAATAGGGGGGGGCATAAAAAAATGTGAATTCAATTTGGTTGTTTGTGTTATCTCAACAAAAGTTGGTTGAGAGAAAGAGGGGTTTTGAAAAAACAAATTAAGGAAAAATTTCATTTAGAGCTTTTTTGTGTGTATATTTTTTTGATTGGTGAAGGATATTTTTTCCCATTGTTTAGTCGCTCTCTCGATATTATTATAATTGAAACGGTGCGATATGTTTTTTTGAAAATCTGTTTAAGGGGAGAAGGATTTACAACGTTTTTTTTCCCCACTCGTAATCAGCTTTTGTCTTTTTTTGTACGATAGCTTTGTATTTTTGTTGTTACGAATTAGAAGTGAGCAGCATCACGAACAGTGCTCATTCATATTTGGTTTCATATTCATGACAGTGATGCTCCTTGCAAATCAAGTTTAGTTAGCTCCACTCTGAAAAGCACCAGTCAATTAATTTTATTTTAGTAGAACCTAATGAAAAAATATGTTTGAAATCATAGGTAATAACGTCTTTTTTTTTATGGGCTGAGTCTTAATACCCATTTGTGTTATACGCATGTAATAATAACAACGCTAATATGTTAGAGATGAGCAAGGTTGAATTTAGAGGATATGTATCAGCATTTTCTTGGGGTATTATTAGAAAACCCTTTATAGAAAAAACACTATAATTACACCTGTTAGGGATTCAAACCCTGATCTCACCGTCAACCATAACCCAACCTGTTTTGAGACTAGCATCTTGGACCACGCTACCACCTATGAAGGTAAATTAATTTGGGGGGGGAGTGATGCCTTGGACTGTGTGACCATAGGGGTTCGAGAAAATCTACGCTGTATTTTGATCGACTCACTTATTTTCCAAGATATCGTGATTCGCGAGACGCAAAAGTCTACATCAACCACGCCTTGAGCAATTTTTTTTTATTTCTTCCCGTAGCAAACAAAAGCTATTTATAATTTTTTTAAATCAACCTAACTTGGCCTAACCTTCCAAGTTAATGAATATTAAATTACATTAACAGTTTTTGGATGGATAATAAACATTTTGAGACTATTTATTTGCATGCAAAGTTGTCACGTGGCAGTAAGTAATACCCAAGAGGATCTGATAGTTGTAATTTGATAAAAATCATATGTTATGTGTTTATAATTTAAAAAAAAGCATCAACCAATCTTAGACTAACCTTCCAAGTCTATGAGAACTACAGTAGCCCCATGGCTTCTTTGGTGCTGACTGACAGCTCACAGCTGACTTTTGACAGTCAACATTTAGGTATATACATAAAATTTTGACTGTCAGAAGTGACATCTGATAAACACATGTTTTCGCAGATCATATGGTTCGGCGTATGAATACATAATTTGGTCTGGTAACTTTTCAAAGCTGTCAGTCAGCACCAAAGAAGCCGTGGGGCTACTGTACATTACAACAACATTTTGGATGGATTGATGTATTTAAAGACTACCGTAGTTATTTACATGTAAAGTTATCATGTGTGAATTATAATGGGCATTTAGTTAATTAATTATTTAATTAACCAATAAAAATATGTTAACGGCTGGCCTTTTTTTCTTTTGTGTATTAAATACCTAATTAATAAAGCCAAAAGGTAAATATTTTTTGTAAAACTATATTTTCTCAAAAAAATAGCTTAAAACCTTTTCTACTAACCACCGATACTAATGTCTTTCACACAACATATCTACTAGAGGTTTAACCATTCATCGCTATTTTGGGTAATTATAACAGTTCGTTTAATAGGAAACAAAATTATCTAATTTTATTTAAAAGCAATTCGTATCAAGCTAGACACACTCATATTGTATAAGAGTGTTATTTTACCAGCCGCTATGCGTGAAAGCTAGTCTATAGAACATATTAAAATAAATCTTCTCTCATTATGTTGGCACCACTGTTATGTCTTTATGCCTCTATGATTCCACCCTGTTCTCACAGCCAACAGCACATCATTAAATTCAATTACAAAGAAAATTTCCATTAAAAAAAAAAGAACATAAAAAAGGGAACTTTTTTATTTTATTTCTTTTCCTTTCTACGACCTTACGTATTACGGTTATTATACTAAAAATATGTTAGAGAAGAACAACGTCTTATGTCCAAGCAACTGCAAAGATTTTTTTTAACGAGAGTTGTAATAAAAAGAGAATAATGAAGTCGTGTTTGCGTGTTTTGTTTCTTTTTATGTTGAATGTCATTTTATTTTATTTCTCTCCATTTTTTCAAGCTTTCGCTTCTTTTACGAGTGAAATATTTATGAGAGAGATCGTTATAGTATTCACAAATGAAATACATTTGCGTGTAACAGAAAACAACTTTTTTTTTTACATATATATACACTTACTCTCCATCGTCTCTTTCTTTGTCTACGTCAACATATTTTATGAAAAAGATGGTTCTTTAAGTCTTTTGTCAAACAATGTTCCACAGGGAATTTATCATGATATATGAGATAGAAATACAAACATGAAATATTAACAGAATAGTAAATTGTGAGTGGGATACATATATTTATTACTTAGCTCTACGTCATCAACTACTACTTGGACGTGGTAGATGGCAGATAAGTTACGACCCAATTCTCATAGAAAGACCTTTAAAATATATATATATATATATATATATATAAACCTCTTTTTTGCGGTCAACATTGATACCATTTTCTCGACATCGGTGGTCTTGAGGTAAAGTGCCCGCCTCAGGACCCGATGTTCGATTGTTCAAAACCAGCTGACGTTGATGGGTTTTCTCGAGCGATAATGATCCGTAGCACAACCTCCTTCGGAGGGGAAGCATAGCCGTCGGTCCCATGTCGATTGTGGCATGTAAATGATACCCTGAAAGGTATGTGAAGATACCTTTCCCGTAAAAAATGGTAGGCTCTTTCACTCTCGCTCAGTCGGTCTAGAGAGTGCACGTTAAATAACTCAAATATATAATAACATTTTACTATATATATATATATTTAGGTATTTATGATATCTATCAAAAGCGACAGATACATATAAGATGTCCTGACGTATGAATACGGGAAAGTAGTTCTAGTAACTTTTCCAGCCACCAGTTAAGAACCTTTCTATGAAAATTGAACTGTAGATTAAGATAGAAAATGTATCAAGCTGTATTTAATTATTTTTAATAACCTACGACTCTGAATTTGAAGTTTAAAATACGTCGATTGTTTGAGTTGTCATAATAATTAAATCTAAATTGAATTTTAAACAATAAACTGATTATATATATATATATATATATATCAGAAATGTCCTTTATTACTAAATTAAATTATTATTTATTTTTCTACCAGCATCGGTGGGCATGCAGACTAATATAAAGGCGGGGCCCGCCTCTGTGGCTGCATGGTCTAAAGCGCTACTTTGGCAGTAGACTGGACTGCCTGTGTCAGGGAGATTGTGGTTCAAATCTCGGTCGGGTGTACTGAGGGTGGTTTTACCAAATAGGTTTTTCACTCTCCTTCCAAGCAAATGCGGATATACTTCTTATAAATATAACCTTCTTGATCCCTAAAACCATTAGCGTAATTAGTATATAGGTGGATACCCCGAATGGGTAGTAAGACTTGCTGCTAAAAATAATGTTTGGATTACAATGTATAGAAAATAAACCAATTAATGTAGGCCTACTGTACCTACTGGAGCAATATATTTTTATTGTGTGAAAAAATATTTTTTCTCATAAAAAGTGAAAATATGAATCATAACTCACGTAACATTCCCTCCCACCTTAAACTCATCCATTTCTGGTTTGTCAATTACAGAAAATTCTGTATTCAAATCCCGGTCGGGTGAAGTAGCATTGATTCCCCACCCCCCCACCCCACCCCACAATTACTTTTCACGAAAATACGGGTACACTTCGTTTAAAACTTATACTTTTCAATCCTATCCCAAAGATTAAGCCGTTAAAAAAATAATAATATAATCTTTAAAAAAAAGAAGAGCTGGCGAGTATAAATTGTAAAACAAGGTTTGTCAATTTCGCCTAATAAGACTCTTGACGCAACACGCATAGAGGTTATGTGTTGTGTGACAGTATGATAACACAAAACAGGGGCCACCTACAACTGAATTAAACCAAATAATGCTCCAGTACAAACATAATAATAATAATAATAATACTTAGCACCACGTCTTACTACCCGTTCAAGTTGTACGCTTAAGAACTAATTACGCTAATGGGTTAGGAATTGGGAAGGTTGAATTTAGAAGACGTGAACCTACATTTGAGTGGAGGAAGAGTAGAAAACCATTTAGGAAAAACCACCCCCAGTTCGCCCGAGCGAGATTCGAACCTTGATCTCCTCGTTCTAGGTAGTCTAGCTCAACACGAAACCAGCGCGTTAGCCAACTACGTCACCGAGGTGGGTAGCAAAGACATGGAGTTTAATTATCTACACATGGTAAAATCAAGATTTGTTGAATATCCATCATGAGCAGAGTGGCATTAGATGACAATTTTTTTAAATGAATATAAAAATTTGTCACTGAATTCCAGGAAACCTTTGGCAGATATTCAAGAACTGTTGAGGTCACCATGTGAAGAAAATTAAACTCAATGTTACTACTGAAGCAATGTTTGATTTATTTCGACAAAAAAAAAGTTTGCTATAAGATCTGAAGAAACACTGGTCTTATCTCGCGTTCCATATATCCCCACCTTAACACTTCGGAACTATCATTATATATATTTTTTTTAGCTTCCATTTACATTAACGTTTATCAAAGACTTTCCATATATACGGCAAGATTCTGGTAGGAAGGAACTTTTAGAAAACACAAACATATTTATTTGGGGTCAACATTGATAGCAATTTACCTTATTATTTTTATTGTTATCTTATATGTACAGTAGAGTCTCGGAAACTCGACCTAATGTGGACTGAGATGGTGTCGAGCTATTGAAATGTCGAGTTTTACGAATGAACTTGCATAAGTTGCATGTTTACTATGTCCTGTTTACCAAACAAGGATGAATCATAGTACAGTATCGAATATTATAGGAACAGTTGTACTGTATTGTAGTATTCTAGTACAGTACTGAACATATAATATTCTATTGATGTGAATAACACGTTACTACCCGCCTCGGTAGCGTAGTTGGCTAACGCGCTTGTCGTGTTGAGCTCGACTGCTGAGGACGGGGAGATCGAGGTTCGAATCTCGCTCGGGTGAACTGGGAGGGGTTTTTCCTAAATGGTTTTCCACTCTCCCTCCACGCAAATGCGGGTTCACTTCCTCTAATTAAACCTTCCCAATTCCTTATCCATTAGAGTAATTAGTACTTAAAGCGTATAACCCGAAAAGGTAGTAAGAAGCGGTGCTAATTATTATTATTATTATTATGAACACGTTACTGAATTGGAAAACTAACAAACACAGCACTTGTAAAAACACCACAGCACGACTGTTTCACTCTAGTTACACAAACAAACTTAGAGGTTATACAGTTGAATGACCCTGGATTGTGATGACTAGTGCCAACAACTGTGTGCACGTGCGCGTGTCGAGTTACACGGAATGTCAAGTTATCGAGTGTCGAGTTTCCGAGACTCTACTGTATGATTGATCAAAATTGACAACCGCAAATTACCTGATGTTACGTATACATACATGAAAATTGTTTTAATAACTTTCTTAACCGTTAAAAAAAAAGGTTCATTCATATTTAAATCTGATTACTTGAAGATAACAGGAGAAGAAAGTTTTTTTTAACGGAAATTCACCAAAATTCTTTATGAAAGAAGAACTGAAACATAATTATTGTGTGAAATAAACTAGTAGAACCAACTAATTTAAAGACTCGTGGAGGACCTGGATAATTTAGTGCATCCTTATAAGCTCCAATCTAGGTCTAAGCACAGAAAATTGGTATTTTTTTTTTGGCAAGGAAAAGTCAGTTTTTTTTTCTGAGAGTCTGTAGATATTCTTCATCCCCTCCCTCTCAACCATCCCTCTTATACAGCCCCTCAGTTCTCCTACCTATTTTTGATACAATAGACCAAATTTATATCCCCAAGTGTCAGTGTTGTGATTTTTTTCCACCTTCTCACTGTGCCTTACTACCCGTTCGGTCTATACGTATACACTAATCACGCTAGTGTTTAACGGGCGAGTAACAAATAATTTAGAGTAAATGTACCCGGGTTTGCGTGGAAGAAGAATGTGAACCGATTTATTAAATATCACCCTCATTACACACGGCCGGGATTCGAACCATGATCTCACCGTCATAAGCAATCCAGTACAACACGAAAGTGACGCGTTAGACCGTGAGATTACCGATATGGGTCGATTACTTTTTTTACAATATTTTCTTTTATTTATACAGACAAAAAATCACCTTTATCTTATCCTCTAGTAGATGTTTTAATTAGCTGATAGACTCATTTTGAATTAACGCTTACCAATACAAATGTACTAATAAAGAAAACAAAGAAAACAAAACACAGTTGTCACGTGACGTGAGCGATGTTCCCCCCTCCTCCCTTTCCCACTTACCCTGCGTATCCCTGATTACTCTCTTATTGGGGTAATTGTGTGTTTTTGAACACACCCCTATCCACGTCACCTCTTCCCCCCAGCCCCATGCACTCCACATTTCTAACCCTTTCAACCCTTCCCTCACCTTTTTTTCCCTCCAGTTCAGAAAGGGGTCGTACCCGTGCTAAAGTAAAAGGGGGTGGGGGGTCTAATCATTTTGGCATCGATTTTTCTCAATTAATTCTGCTCCTCGGGATATTTTCATCCCTTATTTTAGTGGAGGAGATGGATGGGAAAGGGATGAATTTTAATTAATTTTTTTTATGTTTGAAATATTTTGTTTATTTAATATTTACTTACTGGCCCATTTTCATGCTCTTTACATGTGATTTTTTTCTTTCGTTGGTCCGTTCACCACCGTAGATATCAACGACTAAATCTAAAGGGTAGGGATGAGAAGGTAATGCGAGAGTAAATGTACGCACGTTAGAATTGAGAGGTGATGGCAACACCCCAATGATAATATCACTAAGGTAAAATTCCCTCCCGGTAGACAAGGTCAAAATTCGAATCCCTGACATCCCCATAACTGATCAAACCCAGACAAGACGAGACTGACACCATTTTAGGCGTGTCCATCGATGCAGGTAATGTTATGTGTGTTTTTTTAGCATCACGTCTCACCAACATACATTTTTTTAATCAATCATTTGTCGTAAAGAGCGTGTTTGATTGTAAAAAACACATTCCTGGTGAGACACTACAACTAAGCTGGAGAGGGTTGAGTTGGGGTGGGGTAGCTATAAATTCTGAAACAGACATTTGTAAATCAACATTATATTCAACAGATTGCAAGAGTTTTGTTGTTAAAGACTGAACCTTGTAGATATTTTTTTGTTTACATCTTTCTGTAAAGTACGTGTTTGATTTGGTTGTGTGCTTTTATTAGGAGCTTTTGTTCATACGTTTAGGTAATTTTTTGAAATTTGGAAGTCTTTTTTAGTATTTTTTCAATAAATGTTAGGTAATTTTTTTTGAAAATTTTAGGTATTAAAAATTCGGGCCTAGTGATAATAATAATCACTAAACATTTAACAGCCATCCACAGCACAGGATACAATGAGATAAATCAACACAAAGTCACTGAACTAATTTGGACAAGATCGAATCTTAGGATCTGAACCAGAGACACTCGAAAGTGGAGAACCGACACACTACTACCCAAGTCACGGCAGTTGATACACATTTCCTACACACCCTCTCTTTGACGTTTGGCCAGCCCTGCAGCAGTTTGTTGTGGCCAGCTGTCTTCCAAGTGACGTCATAACTCGTACCCTCGAGGGTAACATATTGTAACAGCCCTCCTTCACCCACTCAGGGGAGGTCGGGGGTAGTAAGGAAGAAGTAGGGGGTGGGAGCTTAGAATAAATTGGGAACGAGCGTTTATTGAATATGAGTGTGTGTGTGCAGTGCATGCCTCTTTACAAAACACCCCCACCCTCCCCTAGCCGCGGGGATTAGTGAGGGTGAGGGGATGTGAAGCTCCTGAACCTCCGAAGGGAAGCATCTCGCAACCCTCTTTTGGAGGGTTGAATAATAAAGAGTGGCGTAAAATGGGGAGGAAAAATAAGATAAACGCGAGAGGGTGAAAGAGGAAGGGCACAGTGTATGAAAAGATCAACATCGGCCTGGTTTGTTTGTTATTCGGTGTTCCCCCCACCCTTCTCTCACCACCGACCCTTACTTTCAACTCTTGGGTGACAGCGTGGGCTAAGCAGGTGCGCACGCGTGGAAAAATGGAACAAATCTAGGAGAGGGGTAGAGGTGG
>CABFOW010003524.1:43987-67692 GCA_902141385.1 Timema californicum
GGGGGGGGGATTTCTGGTATTAAACTACTGTGTTTTGGACCATACTTCCTCGAAACTTACTCCACAGCCTGTAATCCTTACAACAAACATTTTGAAAGTGAGTTTTAAAAAATATAAAATTATTTACCTTGGTAATGCTCTTATCATGGAGAGAGGCAACTAGCGGTCTCCAGTGCCCGATGATTCAACCTTTCTCACCAAGACAAGCAAACCTCACCGCTTCTAGGCAGGAACAGTTATTGTTGGACATATTAATAAATATAATAATTTCAATAGTGTACATTATGTCAATGTTGGATTAAAAAGCCAAGCTATTGTTTTGATAGTTACTCTCTCTCTCTCTCTCTCTCTCTCTAGACTCTGTCTTAAAATATGAGTAAAGCATGACTCTGGGCACAGGACGACTTCTGGATAGCTCAGTGTGTAGAGCATTGGCGTACTAAGCCAAAGGTCCCGGGTCCGATTCCCGTGTCCAAGTGTCATTTTTAAATCTAACCAATGTGCTATTCTTCAATTGTTAGAATATACATAAAGCTAGTTGCGAAGCTCTCAAAGAGTTTGGTACCTGCTGTGAGTGTGCATCCTGTTACAGGTCAGCTTGTGAATGTAAAGTCAGGAGTTTGAAATCGGAACCATTTCCTGTTAAATCCGCACGTAGCCCACCTGAACGTTTTGTCTAGTTGAGACAGCAATGATCTGTGGTAATAGCTGTCTAAGCTAGCACGTGATTCTATGACGTGGATAGAAGAAGCTCGTTGATTGGTGCTTCGTGCCGTCATCGGAGGATCTCCTAGTTAGCAGAAACTAGTTTGTGTCTGCTAGTGCAGAGCTCTGAGCAGCTGGTTCTAGGCAGTTGTTGTAGACAGATAGCTTTAGACAGTTGTCGGAGTGAGTCGTTTAAGACGAGTCCGTTTGGTGATGGAGTGTCGTGATCATCATAAGTACGATGGTGGTTATGACATAGTTAAGACTTGGTTAAGAGTGGTTAGGACAGTTAGAGACAGTGGTTATGACAGAGTTATAGACGGTGTGGACAGTTAGAGACAGTGGTTATGACAGAGTTAGAGACGGTGTGGGCAGTTAGAGACAGTGGTTATGACAGAGTTAGAGACGGTGTGGACAGTTAGAGACAGTGTTTATGAGTTATAGACGGTGTGGACAGTTAGAGACAGTGGTTATGACAGAGTTAGAGACGGTGTGGGCAGTTAGAGACAGTGTTTATGAGTTATAGACGGTGTGGACAGTTAGAGACAGTGGTTATGAGTTATAGACGGTGTGGACAGTTAGAGACAGTGGTTATGAGTTATAGACGGTGTGGACAGTTAGAGACAGTGTTTATGAGTTATAGACGGTGTGGACAGTTGCCCAAGTGTGATGAAAAGTGTCTTAAGCTCTGTTCATATGCACGTTTTTATGTGACACCATTTTGGAGGGATTGCTGACTTACTGTTGATTCACACGCTCGCCGAAAATATATAGCAGAACCGAGTATCCGCTCTGTCTAGTAAACGCAGCAGTTCATGCACTCGCGGAAAGTTGAGAATGTCTGTTTACCCATGATGCATTGAGATGACGATTTAAAATCAGCTGATTGCCTCCATTTTTGTTTGTGTTGATAACCTGTCAAACATTGATTATGGAAAGAAGAAGGAAAATAGCACTGCTTGCAGCTTTATACATTGAAGAAGAACAATGTGTGAATACTAGATATTCACTAGTCTTTCTTTCAATCTTTCTTTTAATTCATCGGTTTTTAGAGTCGACATTGTTTACTTTCCGTAACAGATGGCGCGTGGTTGAATGTTAGCGCATGTGCTGATTGGTTCTTCCACGCCGATTTTCAAGGAGAAGCGCGGCCAAAGCTGAAATTATTTCTACAAATGCAGAACTTTGTACGCAGATAGCGCTGATTTCTTGTGATTGGCTTAAGCGGTCATCACGTGACGCATTTCGGCTCTGCGCTTGTTCTTCGGCGAACGTGTGAATCCACACTTACTGTGGATTAGCGCGTTCGCCGAAAAGCCAGCGCAGAAGAGAAACGTGGTCACGTGACGAGTTCTAAGCCAATCACAAGATTTTCGCCTTATCAGCGCGAGATGTTCCGTTAAAGTTCAACTCATCTCCACTTCGTCCGCTCTTTCTGATATATTCGGCACAGGAGAACCAATCAAATCTCAGAACCAACCATCTCAAATCAGTGCGCATGCGCATTTGACAACGCATGCGCTCTACATCTGGAAGAAAGCAGACAACTTCGTTTGCCGTTATGAAGAGAGTTGAAACAACCCGTTAATGTAAAGCGTGTTTATTGATGTATTGGATTGTGCCACGACACAGCGTTATAATTTGTAAACATACATCAGGAGAATGATCTAAAAGATACGTCCAGCTACTAGAAAATAAAATTATATTGATAGTAAGCTATTTAAAGCTAGCGTTACAGTGCATTATGGGTCAACAGACAGCGGGTGAATTGCTTCGCTACTGAGGCAGATTCTGCTTTCTATTTTCGGCGAACGTTTGAATCAAACTGTAGACCGAAATATAAATTATGATTCGAGTTCACAGGTAACCGGAGGACGGTTGAACCCAACACTAGTCGATATGACGACTGTGTAGTAATTCATTTTATTTTAACAAGCTCAATAGTAGTAGTAGTAGTAGTAGTAGTAGTAATCGTCTCACGTTCATTAAACTAGCTATCCTAGACGAATCTCTCACATTACAGTGACATTAAGTGTGATGAATATTTAAGCGACCATCCGACACATCACTTCTAATTTTAATATTTCCCTCCCTCACATCGTGGTGATTTTAATTTCGTACCCCTGTCATTTTGGTGTACTTTTGAGGTTTTTACACTTTACATCTTGAGTCGAATATAAAAGAAAAAAGTAAAGATAATAAATTAATCGTATTAACACGTTGATTGATACTCTTGGACTCTATTTTAGCTGGAACAATATATCTAAACAACAAACAGCTTCTTAAAAAACAAAACAAAAAAAGTGGTATTTCCGAACCTCCATAACGCGTCTGTCTTAGCACTTTGTTGGATGACCCCCTAAATTTGGATAGTTCACGCCACTGAGAAAGTCATTATTGGCCTTAGTAATTATAAATACGTAGTTTTTAGAAAAATGTATTTAATTTAAATTAAATCAATAGTAACTTGAGGAAAATTTTCCGTCATAATTTAGTGTAGTCAATCTTTTTTTCTTTTAAACTAAATAGCTCGTTCACTTATATTTGCTCGATTACATATGAACTTTTATTACTTTAATACCACATTTGTGTGACATTAAATTAAATAATGTATAAAATTAACCCTCGATCGCTTTATTGCTGTAATGGAAATGAGATCACAAAGTTAAAACGGGATTCCGTCGTTTTATCAAGCATAATAAAATAATGTTTTCACCACTCGCCCATATATATATATGGGCGAGNACACACACACACACACACACAAGCGCGCATTTATTTTCACCACAATAATTTAGCTGTAAATATTTTATTGAAAAACAAATTTGTCTGTTATCGAAGCCAAATGTATGTTTGATGTCCAAATAATAAAATCTAAATATTTATCACTGGTCGTAAATTTTAAAAGTACTCATTCGTTGTGACAGTAAACATGAAACGACAAAGAAAGCCCGTCAATTTGGATGCGGCGCTTGGTAAATGTTTTTTATTGTTTTGTTTTTTTCTAATTTCCTTTAGCACCCTTCCCTCCCCTCCCCCCCTCTGACAACAAAAATAAAGAATGTTTTTTTATTATTAGTATTTAATTAATGAAGATGAATTGTTTTTTGAAATTAGACAGGGATATTTACGCGTATATACAACAACAACCAAATTGGAGAAGGGTGATGGGGGTTGTGTAGTGATGGAAGGGGTGTTTACTCTCGTGGCATTTTTTTTTTACCAATTTCTGGCTCTGAAAAAAAAATCTATCATAATAACGTCCCCCCTCCCGCCCCTTCCCTTTTCATTTCTCTTTATTTATCAAACCTTCGACGCATTCATATTTGACAGTACAATTCAGTAATGCATATTGAAAACCAGACATGTTATATCCAACAAGGAGTTCACAAAATGTACATTTTGGAGCCTTTTTAATTATTTTTTTTATCCCTGTAGTGTATACAAATTTGGTCATTTAAAAAAAATATATCAATGTTTTTATAAAATTAATTTATGTACACTTTGTTTGAAAATTAGCAGGCTAGCCTCGCTTTTTTTCCACTATGGTGCATAGAGGGCCATAGAGGATCCCGTTAAGGTAGGGATGTACGCGACGCAAGAAAAGGTAATTATTTTTGTAGTTTTTATGGCAAAACATAGTTTGGTAAAAAATAAAATATTCCTTCAGTAGAAACATAAGAGTTTAATTTTCTTCACAAGGTAATGCCAACTTTTTTGAATATTTGTCAGGATGTCCTGGAATTTAATGACAACTATTTCTCTTCGTTTAAAAAGTTGGGTCATATAATGTCACTCTACTCGTGTCATATATTCAAGAACTTGATACCACCATGTGAAGAAAATTAAACTATGTTTGTACTGAAGCAATTATTATATTTGATATATTTTGGTAAAACAAATTGTTTTGTTATAAAAAAAACCCTGGAAAACACTTGACCTTTTCTCCCCACCTTAAGGTAGAGATGTAAGTTTACACTGTGATTTGAGTGTTCATACAGATAAATGGTACGCTACCAACTCTAAAAATACAAATAAGTAAGAAAACGTAAGAACATACTGATCTCCCTTTTCTTCCTCCCCCCCCCCCAAAAAAAACCCACTTACATAATTCAGGGACGGCTCTTAAAGTATATGCCAGATTGAGTCCACCGGAATTTGCGTGGATAGAGAATGGTAAAACATTTAGGAAAAACAACCTTCAATACACCCAACAGTAATTCGAACCCAGATCTCCCCATCACGGGCGATTCAGTTCAATATGATAGTAACGCGTTAGACCACGTGACCGCCGATACTGGTACAAACACAAAATTAAGGCAGGAATGAATAGAATGCTATAAAATATCAGTGTTTTGTAGTATTAGTAACAAATAATTATTTTTTTTGCCAAAATATATAAAATATTGTTCTAGTAGAAATAAAGAGTTTAATTTTCTTCGCATAGTGATATCAATATTTCTTGGAATTTAATGAGAGCGTTACCTCTTCATTTAAAAAGTTTCTTATTTAATATAATCATGATATCTATTTAAGAAATGTTAAGATTGCCATTTGTAGAAAATTCAACTCTGTTTCTAATAATGGAAAATGTTTGATTTATTTTGCCCAAAAAAATTAATATATTTTGCTATGAACACCACATCCCAATATTAAGAATATAAATAAAAAGTAATATATTATTTTCTAAGAAATATCAAAAAATACACCTTCTTGTGACACGTATAAAAATAAAGCTTAAAAACCTCAGCAATCAGACATGACTGGTTTTGAAGCCGAGCTCCCGGCTCCATTTCGAATGGATGTCACTCATTACAATTCATGGCTTGTGATAATTGTGACGGAATTGATGTATGCAATGTAGTGTAATAACGTTGAGACAGGACATGCATACGGCAGCCTTCATACATACACATACCACTCACTACCCCCCAACCCCTAGCTTCCATCCTTGTTTCAATCCTCGCATACACTGGTATACAGTGTGATCTCGCCACGAACCCAAACAACCGTTCTACGGATGTTGTGGCTTGGCTCGTTTTGCTCTTAGATCATATAATTTTTATGGAAAACCGGAAATCCAGTGTTGTTAGAATTATGGGTTAAATTATTATTATTATTATTATTAGCACCACGTCTTACTACCCGTTCGGGTTATACGCACTTACGCTAGCTAATGTGTAATGGTAGGGTGGTTGTGAGATGAAATGGAGGACCTACAGTTTAACGTGGAATCCGAACCACGGTGGAGGCCTGGCATTCCCCACATTCACAAGATGTATTGTCAGAGGTGAAGGAAGGGGTTTGGTAATCAGATAAATCGGTGCCGGGACCGAGGATTGAACTCTGGACCCCCAGCACATAAGTCTGACACCTTACCCCTAGACTGCCAGGTCACCTTATATGTGTTAGCTACGGTTATAGCCAGAGGCAGGTTTTTTTGTTATTGGCGATAAACGCGAATTGTTTTTCTGTAGCTTCAAAATCTATATTTACACGTTTCACAATGTTTATGAAGTGATCCAACTTATTTTCAAATCGCGAATTTTCGCGAAATTTTGCTATTCTCGCGAAATTTTATTATTCTTGCGATTAACGCGAAAAATTTAATATTTTTTTCACACTTTGATATTTCAATAGTCGGATTTGAAGTTTTAAAAACAATATTTTATTGAATAAACATTCCTTCACAGCGTAAAATTTGCCGCCATTTTATTTTCACAGAAGTCTCACAAGCCTTAAGAATGTGTCTGGATCATATATTTTGCGCATGCGTAGTTTTAAAACTGAAACAAGACTGGAAAGAAACGTGTTTTTCACCTCAAAGTTTTTTTTTAAATTAACATATCCTGCGTTAATTTTAATACTCGCTGCCAGATATTTATTTAAGTTATTTTGGGTACTCAGCTTATTTTATATTTCACTTAAACCAAATAAAAATATCTCAAACAAGAGATTTCAACTACCATATGTCGCCACCCGCCATCTTGCCGTCTTGGAATGATTAAGTAAATAAAACACAATAGAATTACTACTCATAGACTGCACATCAAATTTTAAGCCAAAAAACACTTTGCTTGTTGCAATTACTAAGCAATGTTCAAGCATGTATATTCTAGAGGTAATAAGTATATAACTTTTTTGGTGCTACACATTTTTCATATGTTGGTATTAGATAGTTTTCTTTCGATATAGCCCGTCACTAGCTTCACTAATAAACCATTAAATTAGCGTGTTAATACTTGATTAGATCATGATTTGCAATTTTCAACACAAAACACCACCATTTTGAAAAATTAATGAGAATTTTTTTAAAAATATTCACCATAAAAACCTGCCTCTGGTTATAGCCGTATCTAAATAGCATACATTCTTTAAATTGAAAACTAACACCTGGACACGGGAATTGAACGGGTAGTAAGGTGCGGTGAGGTGCGTTTGCCACATTAAAATAATGACGCCTTTACTTCATTATTATTTGTCTGGTTTTAACCTTGAGATTTTCAAAACACTGACCCAAAAATAAAATTAGTTTTATTTTCGCTTTGTCGTGCAAAATACTTTGGTAACATACCGACCCTATTAATTTTTAATTATTATGTATTTATTAATCTGTAACTATACAGTTTTTACAAACAAACATTTATCCATACGTATATGTTTTAAAACCACCATCTCCGAGCCAGAGGAATTGTCGTTAATGGGCGAAATTTGCTTTTAATTATGATTCCTGTTTATACTTTGTTTATAAGAGTAATAACCAATTATTTTCATGTTTTTGTTTCCTAATTGGTATGTTGAACTGAAAATATTTAATAGCCGTCCCAACCCCTCTCCCCCTTATTTTTTTGTTCGGTAGTACAATAGACGAATGTGATTCGTTGCTAACAAATCAGACCATACGAGCTGAGCTTGATGCCTTAGTCTGCATATCCACCAATATGGGTAACGTCAAAGCGGGTCGACTACCACAATACTAAGAAGCTTTTCAGACTTCTATAAGCCCCGCATTGTGTAAGAACAGCCTATGGGGCTTAAAAAAACATTACATTTTAATTTTTCTAATTCACACAAAAGACATGAAAATGTAGCAATAGCTTATTTTCAACGATATTTCACAGAAAGCATAGCAATTTTAGATTAAAGTAAATGGTTAAAAGCATCAAACTAGCCTTCCTCAAACAAAATCATCTTAAAACGGTATCACGACAGAACATTTTAAGCTAGCAGTTGAAGATTTCCGGTCTAGTGTCTGGAGCCAACCAATCTTCCAGTACATGACTAACAAGTAGTTCAGGTCGAATGGGGGATTTAGGGGCCGTATTTATAGTCTACTGTCTGGAGTCAAGCAATCCCCCAGTATACGATTAACAAGCATTTCAGGTCGAATGGGGGAATTTAAGGGCCGTATTTATAGTCTACTGTCTGGAGTCAGCCAATCTCCCAGTATACGATTAACAAGCAGTTCAGGTCAAATGGGGGATTTAAGGGCCGTATTTATAGTCTAGTGTCTGGAGTCAGCCAATCTCCCAGTATACGATTAACAAGCAGTTCGGGTCGAATGGGGGATTTAAGGGCCGTATTTATAGTCTAGTGTCTGCAGTCAGCCAATCTCTCAGTATACGATTAACAAGCATTTCAGGTCGAATGGGGGATTTAAGGGCCGTATTTATAGTCTACTGTCTGGAGTCAGCCAATCTCTCAGTATACAATTAACAAGCATTTCAGGTCGAATGGGGGATTTAGGGGCCGTATTTATAGTCTAGTGTCTGGAGTCAACCAATCTCCCAGCATACGATTAACAAGCATTTCAGGTCGAATGGGGGATTTAGGGGCCGTATTTATAGTCTAGTGTCTGGAGTCAGCCAATCTCTCAGTATACGATTAACAAGCATTTCAGGTCGAATGGGGGATTTAGGGGCCGTATTTATAGTCTAGTGTCTGGAGTCGGCCAATCTCTTAATATACGATTAACAAGCATTTCAGGTCGAATGGGGGATTTAGGGGCCGTATTTATAGTCTAGTATCTGGAGTCAGCCAATCTCTCAGTATACAATTAACAAGCATTTCAGGTCGAGTGGGGGATTTAGGGGCCGTATTTATAGTCTAGTGTCTGGAGTCAGCCAATCTCTTAATATACGATTAACAAGCAGTTCAGATCGTATGTAATATTGGCTGACCTCTGAATCTTGACTATACATATGCCTGATATATAAATACGAGCCTGATATAATCCTCAACAATCTTAAAATGTTCTGCTCTGACCCTGTTAGAATATAACTTTACTCTTTTTTTAGGAAAGCTAGATTTATGTTTCTTAATAATTTGCTCGGATATTCTAGGGATTATATATATATATATATATGTGTGTGTGTGTGTGGCCTTTAGTCTCTTAGAATGTTAAAAACTGCCATTCCCATAGTACCACAGTGTGGGGATATTTTCCTTTAGAGCGGTGACCTTGAATGTTGAATAGTTGTTGGTTCCAAAACATTTTAGAACCACGACCATTTTTTTTTTTAGAACTACAAAATTTCGTGACCCACCTATTAGCGACATGAGGATGAGTGAGGGGTTGTGATTTTTGTAATTAAATTAACATTTTACTATTGTTTAACAAATATATCCCTAAATATAGTTTTACAAAAAAAAATGTCCTTTTCTATTTGTTCTCAGTTTCTGTTGATATTATCTTCTTTATATCGATTAGAGTCGTTTTCAGGCTCGAGTAGTTTTTAATTGCCATCATCTCCTAAAATCCAACTTCACAGATGTACTAAGATGTGAAAGGGTGCAGCCAGCAGCACCTTCAACGCTTCAGTAGAAAGAGTTAGGGTACTTTTGTTGAACAGACAAACCAGAACTGGATTATTTTTTTCGGTTGATTCTTTTTACTACTTTCCCATTTATTAATGAGTTTCTGTTTTCAAGATTACACCATTTTCACGTTTCAAAAACTTTTGCCGCCATGGTTCAAGAACCACTGGCTTAGAGGAATAGAGGAAAAGGACTAATGTATAGGACATCCACCGCAGGAGAGGCGGTATCTGACAGTTAGGAAAAGCTAAAGTCTGTTCACGGTAGGAATTGTTTTCTGAAAGGCCTTTTTCCCTACCAGAAATCTATTATATAGTAGGGTATTGGTAGGAAAAAGGACCTTTCAAAGAGTAATTCCTAGCGTGAATGAAGTATACCTTGTAACCATTCACCAAACCATAATGATCTGCAAGACCAATACATGTTGATTTTGTTAAATACTTTTGGCAGTCAAAGCAATCACACAAACAATTCGTTTTTAATTATTAACTTTTCTACATAATTTATACAATCCTACACCTTAGCTCAGTCGGTAGCTTGTTTGTCTACTGAGATAAGGGTCCTGGGTTCTCTTTCACCGAGATGAATTAACGCCTGAGGACTGGATGTTGTGCCTGTTCTAGTTTTAAGTTAGACCATGAAGCGTATGAAGCAATGACAGCCTAGCAAGACGGCGGTAGAAAATATATGACTAGAATACAAAACTTACCTAGATCACAGGCTGGAAACAGTAAAGGAAAAAATAAACAATTTAAACAAGAATTTATGAAAAAAAAGCGTTTTTTTTTGTGTTTTTTTGTTGTTGTGGAAGCTGCGTCTATGGTTCACTTGGAAAATGCTTTTCAAACGAGAGCTTCTAGAATGCGGCGTGCTCTTATGAAATCAAGATGGTGAACCAACCGAAACAAGGGCGGTTGTTGCCGTCATACAATCCATCTTGTTGTCGTTGTTTTCTTGCACTGTTTATACAATAAAATAAAGTTTAATTTTAAATTTAATATTTTGTATGGCTCTCTAAGCTTTAAAAAATATGTTTATTTTCGTGGCCAGCTATAACATGATTCAAAGAGAATATGATACTTTTTAATCTAGTATTTCATGTACTATAATATATCTTCTTGACACAGCCGCAAAAAAAAATGGTTTTATTAATATATTTGGTTTTTTCAATAAGTTACGTAAACGCCAATACAGCAATCTTTACGGAATTAGTATTATTAGATTCGTTTAATAACACTTTATTGGTAACATGGTATTAGTAACGTAACTAGAGTTGGCTCGCAACATTATATATTCTCTAGATTGACTAATCTTAGGGCACAAATGTTCATTTTCAGGCACATATGAGCACAAATTGATCACAATGGAATTACGTGAATATAAGTTTGCTATGTTGTGTTTTTCAATATGTGGCGGGCTAGCTTAAACTCAAGTTAGCCCGCCACATTAAATGTTATCTAAAAGGCCCAGTTTCACAGCAAACATGTTCATGTTCGAGCACATATGAGCACAAATGGAGCACAAACGAATGTGGTGGGTCAACTTGAACTGCATTATTAGAAAGCAAATAATTATTATTTCCAGATAAATTGATCTTAGTCACTTCCATCCGATGTTTGCAATATATAACTTTCTGCTATAGTGTGATTTTGGTAGGAAGAACAGTATAATTTAGTTTCTGAAGTTACTAAAACTATTTTAAAATACTCATACATCAAGTTATGTTATATGCAACTGTAACATTTGATAGATATTATCAATATCTATATAACAACACAATTAATAAAGTAAAAGGTTACCTGGTGGTCTAGGGGTAAGGTGTCGGACTTCTGTGCTCGGGGTCTTGGGTTCAGTCCTTGGTCTCGGCACATATTTATCTGATTACCAAACCCTTCCTTCACCTCTGACAAGACATCTTGTGAATGTGGGGAATGCCAGGCCTCCACCGTGGTTCGGATTCCACGTTAAGCTGTAGGTCCTTCATTTCATCTCACGATCACCCTACCATTACACATTAGCGTAAGTGCGTATAACCCGAACGGATAGTAAGACGCGGTGATGATAATAATAATAATAATAATAATAAAGTGAAATGTTATCAATTTTGGCAGATTTTTTTTTTATTTCTATATTTTTCTTGCAACCAAAATCAGAGTGTATTTGTCACTTACCACCTCTCCTACGGTGGATGCCCTATAGGTCCATAATCTACTGCGGCCTCCCTGACACTAAAGTCGGTTAAATAAGTCAGGTTGATGGTTAAGGAGTAATGGGGGGGGAAGGGAGGTGTTGTTTTGAACCCACTCTTGTAACCAAAGGGTTGAGGGTTGTATGTGTGTGTGTGGGGGGGTTGATTTAGTCATGAGTACAGGAAAGGCAGGTGGTGTTGTTGCGCAGTAATGAGCTGGTAATGGTGTCGGACGCGCATGGGAGCACGTGTCGTGCGGCTAACCCCTAGCATCCCGCAGTCGATTCATTATCACCGCGGCCGGTAATGGTCTTCGTGTGTTACCGACTCTCCCCCCTCCCCCCTCTTCCTTCTCCTCTGATCAGCCACCAGCTCTCAATTATAGATCAGGTTATATCGGGGACCCAGGGCTGCGACGAGAATGGTTGCTAGGTACCACCCGCGTCGTCACTTGTCATCGCGTCGTACCCACCACGTGGGTGACATCTGAAGAGCGACAATAGAGTGATCACGTGCACACAGAGGTCGGGACAGTGTTTAAAGATCTTTGTGGATAATTTATAGTACGGAGAACCGTATCTGAATCATTGTTTACAAACGATATATCGATATAATTAAATGTTAACGACACAATCGCACAAAACATATCATACTGTGTATTATAGCTTAAGGTAAGGTAGAAGGGAGCGCAAGTATTTTTTAAATTTTTATAGAATTGAAATTTTTTGACAAAAATAAATCAAATATTTCTCCAGTAGCAACATAGAGTTTAGTTTTCTGCACGTGATAATATCACCAGATCTTGAATATCTGTCAAGGGTGTCCTGGAATTTTGTCAAAACATTTTAAATAAAGAGAAAAAGTTTTAACAAAATTCCAGGACACCCTTGACAGATATTCAAGATCTGTTGTTATTAGCATGTGCAGAAAACTAAACTCTAAGTTGCTACTGGAGAAATATTTGATTTATTTTGTCAAAAAAAATGTAATGTTATAAAAACTGTAAAATTACTCGCGCTCCCTTCTGCCGCAACTTAAAATAAAATTTTCATAAATAGATTTTTAGTAAACTACCTACCTCCAGGTAAGTTTTCCTCAAAAACAACAAACACAACATCTTGTTAACCACAATAAACACTATTTTAATATATAGTTTACATTTTAAACCAAACCGTTCAAATATATTTTTAGAAATTTCAAATTATTATTATTATTAGCACCGCGTCTTACTACCCGTTCGGGTTATACGCACTTACGCTAATGTGTAATGGCAGGATGATTGTGAGATGAAATAGAGGGTCAATTTGAATCGGGACCACGTAGTAGAGGCCAATGTCAATAGAAGGACCTTTCTAATCTGAGAACTAGAGAAGTTACTAGATCTACTTTCACTTATTCATACGTCAAGTCGTGTGATCTGTAGCTACCACGTTTGATAGATATTATAAATACGTATAAAATAGCGCGAATAATATAGTAATATTTAAAAAAAATCAAAGTTGGCTACAATCCCCTTCTTATGAAAATTAGACTGTACCTTGTTTGTTTTTTTCCCCAGCACCTCTAGCTCTAACGTTCAGGATATTGGGCTCTCGCGTTTATGATCGTAATAAAACCATCTTCCGGCGAACCGTAATGCGAAAAAGATAAAGTAACTGCGCTGTTAAAATGAGATTCTCCAATACTCCAGGAGAGAGTGTAGGTAGGACACACACTTTCATCTGCGCCATTAACGTCATGTTTCCCATTATTTTTTATCATAAGAGGGAAGATAGGAGAAGTGTAGTTTCATTTTCTCATTTTGTGATAAAAAAAAAGGTGCGTCTTCATCTACTTAATAAAACCTCGACTAAGAGCAAGACATAAATTCACAAGGAAAAAAAGAAACACACACACACAAAAAAGATTATTTTATTTTTATGAATCAAACCATCTTTTATTTGAGAAAAAAACTATAGAGTATTATTTTTACGATTTTATTTTTTGCACCGCGTCTAACTATCCATTCTGTATATACGCATTTTAATCATAATAGTGAGGTGAGGATGAGTAGGAAATAATTTAGAGGAAATGTACGTTACATTCACGTGAAGAGAGAGAAGAAAACCATTTAGAAAATAAAACTCTTTCAGAACACCAATCCGGGATTCTTATCATTGACAAATCAGACTAGATGAGCCCAACACTTAGCCCGTTTGACCACAGTTACGGCAGTTAGAGGTGCTTAGCACGCGCAGAGGTGACCGAGCGCACCTGATGGTGATGTTGGGGTTAGAACCCCGGGGCTACTCTGAGGGTAGTTTTACACTTGTGACTTTCCCTGTCGTTTTCCCATCCTCTACCCAAGCCAATATTTACTCTTAGCTACTAGCTAATAATCAACATAAAAATAGAGTTTTTATGCTCTAAAAATAATCACGGGAAATATCAAACACACACCAGTGGTCATGTGGTGTAGGGCGTCATGATCCCAATAAACTAGCATTTCTGGTGACGGGGAGGCCCGAGGCTCGAGTCTAGTCTGGGTGTATTAGGGGGTGGTTTTCCACGTGTGATTTGTTCCCACGGTGTTTCCTTCCCCTCGCTATGCAAATGCGGGTTTACTCCCTATAAAACCACCCTATAAATATTTACCACTAAGATTAAGACGTTAAATAAATTTTGTGCTTAAACATACCCATTAAATTTTCTTCTGATATATTAAAAATAAAATTTCTCACGAACTCGGTTTCAAAACCTTTAATTTCTCATGTCCGTATTAATAACTATCCCTTTGACGGCAAACCATCGAAACGCAATCGACGAACCACAAGTCCACCAATTTAAATAAAGCTCATAATTAATATAAACTTGATGATCACATGACTGCACTCGGCACTCAAAACAAATTAGCACTGGCTATGAATTATTACTAAAGCAATTAAAGCGTTCATAATTAAAAATATGTCCCGTTTTGTGGGGATTTACAAATTTCTGTTGAGTGAATTCATGGTAAGTGTACAGGTGTGGTCAAAACGAAATGAAACTTTTCCGGCGAGCAGTTTAAGGTGGGATGGAAAGGTACGTGAAAAAAAAAGCCAGTGTTTTTTGCAGTTTTTATGGCAAAACTTTTCTTTTTGGTCAAAATAAATCAAATAACTTATTGCATCAGTACAAACATATAGTTTAATTTTCTTCACATGGTCATATCAACAGTTATTGAATATCTTTCAAGAGTGTTCTGGAATTTAATGACAACTTTTTCTCTTCATTTAAAAAAATGTATCTTCAAATGCCGCTATGCTCTTGACAGATATTCAACAACTGTTGATATCACTCACTACGTGAAGAAAATTAAACTCTTATGTTTCTACTGGAGCAATATTTGATTTATTTTGGCCAAAAAATGTTTTGCTATAAAAACTGCAAAAACATTGACCTTTTATTGCGTCCCCTTCCATCTCACCTTAAGCTGATTTTATGCACGAAAACATGTGCGAGTATATAAAAATATTCACTTCACGTATTGAGTAATTTTATGAAGGATATATTTCTATAACATAATATAATTTATATAATTTCTAGTATTAACTGCAACTGCCCAGCGGTAATCGGGTCAAGTTGTGATCTTGTGTAATGTTTTTGTCTTAAAGGTCGAGATTTATCCTTGCTAATAAATTTCGATATAAAACAAATCCCTACTACATTAAATTATTATTATTATTAGCACCGCGTCTTACTACTCGTTCGGGTTATACGCACTTACGCTAATGTGTAATGGTAGGGTGATTGTGAGATGAAATGGAGGACCTACAGTTTAACGTGGGATCCGAACCACGGTGGAGGCCTGGCATTCCCCACATTCACAATATGTCTTGTCAGAGGTGAAGGAAGGGTTTGGTAATCAGATAAATCTTTGCCGCGACCGAGGATTGAACCCCGGACGCCAGCATAGAGGTCTGACACCTTACCCCTAGACCACCAGGTCACCTACTACATTAAACAACACGCATTAATAATGAACACTAAATAATGAATAACTTTTAAACATCACTAACTTGTATTCGAGCGATTTAAGGTGGGAATGTATGGACCGTGAGAAAAGGCCACTAGGCCTATTTTTTTTGCTCCGGCAGAAACATAAAATTTAATTTTCTTCCAGCGGTTGTATCAAATGTTGTTGAATATCTGTCATGAACATAGCGGTATTAGATTCGAAGTTTTTTTTAAATGAAAAGGAAGAGTTGTTATTAAATTCCAGGACACCCTTGACAGATATTCAACAACTGTTTATATAATCATGTGAAGAAAATTAAACTCTATGTTTGTACTGATGTCCCATTTGATTTATTTTGACCAAAAAAAGTTTTTCTATAAAAACTACATAAACATTGATTGACCTTTTATCGCGTCCCCTACATCCCCACCTTGATACTTCAGGCTAGCAATGTTTGTAAAAGGTATAATACAAACAAATTCTACCTTTACTTTTTTCTCAGCAGTACGTATGTAAAGTTTCACCTTTCTAGGTTTGTTTGGTTTTTTAACTATCTGTCTAAAGATTCAGGCTCGCTGTATACAGGTTGTTCGGAAACTCATAGTCCAAACTGCACATATATGTTTGAACCAAAAGTAACACAAACTCCCTGTACAACTATATCCGAAAAGCTATGCTATTACCATTAAATTGTGTTCAAAGCTCCGGCGTACAGCGCCGGGAGAACATAGCTATTCAAGCTTGCGTGTACAACAGGTTGCATAGAAGCTAGGCGCGTGGTATTGCACATGTAATAATGGCAAACACTTTCGATGAAATAGGATCATTAAAAATTACCCTCAGATAGTATTCACATGTCTAGGTGGGTTGGTGTGCTGTTTACTACTAATTGTGGTATGTTCTGCTGCCGTGCTCCAAGATGCCAAGGTGTGTTGTGCCATGCGCCTAGCTCCTATGCAACATGTTGTACACGCATGCTTGCACAGCTTTGCTCTCCCGACGCTGTACTTTGAACAATATTTAATGGTATTAGCATAGCTTTCCGGATATAAGTGTACAGGGAGTTTGTATTACTTTTGGTTCAAACAAGCTACTTATGCAGTTTGGGCTATGAGTTTCCGAACATTCTGTATAAGTAAACATATACTATGTATCCAATGTTCGCTTCTACAAGTATTTAAGTAATTATACCGAGTTTTAGGCTTTTTATGTTTTTAGTGTATGGAACTACCTGAACCACTGATCACGTGGTTTAAGACATTTGGCTCGTAATATGTGCAAACTCAAATTTAGGTTATCTGGGGTAGACCCGTACCAAGTTTCGGTGACCTGGTGGTCTAGGGGTAAGGTGTCAGACTTCTGTGCTGGCGGCTGGGGTTCAATCCTCGGTCCCGGCACAGATTTATCTTATTACCAAACCCTTCCTTCACCTCTGACAAGACATCTTGTGAATGTGAGGAATGCCAGGCCTCCACCGTGGTTCGGATTCCACGTTAAACTGTAGGTCCTCCATTTCATCACACAATCACCCTAACATTACAAATTAGCGTAAGTTCGTATAACCCGAACGGGTAGTAAGACGCGGTGCTAATAATAATAATAATAATAATAATAATAATAATATATTTCTTTGTTTTTTAACCACACGAATTTATGGTCACGATTTCTAATGCATCGGTCTTTCTATGAATGTGCTTTTGCTAAACGATTTTGATAAGATTGTTCTCTTAATTTTTTCAATTTACTTTCGTAAGAGAAAAACTTAATCTTGATTAGTATGAAATGATTTGTGAAATCTTTTATTAAAATATTAAATGTATAAGGTCTAGAGTCTAGACCATGTGTTATTTGTTTAAAAATTAATTTATAATTTGTATTATGTTTATTAAACATTTTAATATTTATTTAAAAAAATCTGATCAAGGGTGTTTTGTTTTATTTTTAACAGTGAGGAGTACAAGGTGATACGACCATTAGGAACGAAGGGAGGAAGGGTGGGGGTGGGAGCTTTCATTCCTGACTTAGATCCGGGAGACTTGAATTCAGACCCAATAGGGCGCACTGGAGTTTTTTTTAACTCGATGGTTTTCCAATTTTTTTCTTCAGACAAAGAAGACATTCCCTTGAAATGTGCCCCAATCACTGCGTTTAGTAACGGATGGATGTAAGACGCGTGTAACTAAATAGAATAATGTTGCCATCCATGAAAAATTATAGACGCTTCTGATCATTTTTTTTATGTTGTAGCACGTACAAATGATACTTTTAACCCCATCAAGATCCAAATCAGTTCATGGCCATCATCTGAAGCCTAATACCTTAAATATTTGAGCACGGTAGGGGTTAAATTCCCTCCCACTCCATCAGTGCATTATTCCGTGACATAGCCTGGATTCGAACCACGGTCCCATTCTCCATCTTCTATCACTCATCAGTGCATTATTCCGTGGCATAGCCTGGATTCGAACCAGGGTCCCATTCTCCAACTTCTATCACTCATCAGTGCATTATTCCGTGGCATAGCCTGGATTCGAACCACGGTCCCATTCTCCAACTTCTATCACTCATCAGTGCATTATTCCGTGGCATAGCTTGGGCTAGAACCACGGTCCCATTCTCCAACTTCTATCACTCACCAGTGCATTATTCCGTGGCATAGCCTGGACTCGAACCACGGTCCCATTCTCCAACTTCTATCACTCATCAGTGCATTATTCCGTGGCATAGCCTGGACTCGAACCACGGTCCCATTCTCCAACTTCTATCACTCATCAGTGCATTATTCCGTGGCATAGCCTGGACTCGAACCACGGTCCCATTCTCCAACTTCTATCACTCACCAGTGCATTATTCCGTGGCATAGCCTGGATTCGAACCAGGGTCCCATTCTCCAACTTCTATCACTCATCAGTGCATTATTCCGTGGCATAGCCTGGGTTTGAACCACGGTCCCCTCTTTCAATATATATCCCTATCGAGGTTAAGTAAGACCTGCACAAACTAATGTCCTGTGGGGTGCACTCCCTCTCGCAAAGATCACGTGATCAGGCGCTGTTGTCCCGGCCCCCCCAGAACCATTGTCTCGTTGTAATGTAGCGTCACAAGGTGTTGAGGGGGGCGAGGGGAGGAGGTAAACAAGCAATTAACACGATGTCCTAGTCGGGTTGGAGGGGGAAGGAGGGTTGTAAACCATGTTGGTCAGTTCTAGTCCAGTCGAGGGGTGAATGGGGGGGGGGGGTAATCCAACAGGCGGCGGTAGCGTGCGCCCAGAGGAGTGTGTGTGTGTGTGGGCTAGCTCCTGTCCCAGGGATACAACCACTCATCTGCCCTTACCGCCCTTTGCTCCCCAATTCAAAGGGGACAGTAATGTTGGGCGAACACGAGAATTACTATTTACATGTCTACACACACTTCTATCAACATGTAAATAAACGGTATAAATGGCCCTTCACCCCTCACACACTCGTGGCTAATTGGCTAGAGTGATCGACCCACAAGTCTAAAGCGACACAGGTTCAATTCCCGATGACGCGACGCTAAGATACTTACAGACTCACCCGTATATCTAATTAGGTCCTAGCTTAGCGCTAAGGTTGGAGTGTTTTATTAATTTGTTTGTTCTCCATTTCTTACTACTCGTTCAAGCCATGCGCATATTTACACTATTGAAGTAAGGAACGGGAAAGTAGAATTTAGAGGAGGTTCCCCCAAATTTGCAGGGAGAAAAAGTGAAAAACCACTTAGGGAAAAATTCACAATCAGTGCCCCCTAATGGAATTCGAACCCTAAACTCTTTGTAACAGACAAACCAGGACAGATTTAATTGACACATCAGTCCACGTACCCAGCAACGTGAGGTTGGATGTGTACTGTTAGTTATACTAGGTTAAATTAGTTTGTAAGTCATGTGTTTATAAAATATTAAAAACGTATATCCCTGTGGTGGTGTCTTACTAGCCTTCACTCTTTTATAAAAATCAGCAGTATCAATCTGAGATCGTAAGTTATCAAGATTTATGCTAGTTTTTTTAAGTATAAATTACGAACGTCACATTTTGTTACATCGGATTAGACTATTTAGTTTTGACGCTCAAAGTAAACAGGGCTATTAGTGCCGAAGACTGTACTTGTAGTGAGCTCCGAATTATTCATATTTAGCCTGTGTACACAACACTTGAAGACATAAGACACTTTAACATAACCGGAGTGGTGTTCTATTCACCCTGAAAGGTAGCAGTCTTACCTTGACCAATTACACTATGACACTTATCTTTTAAGCTATACCATAGCGGAATGCATCAAGGTAAGCTTGTCGCCTTTCAAGGTAAACTGACTGTATCCCTAGTCAACACTTTAAGGTAGCAAACTTACCTTGTATTATTCCACTATGGTATGGATTATGAGATAAAAGTCATAGTGTAACCAGTCAAGGTAAGACTGCTATCTTTCATGGTAAGTGGAGTTTACGTCAAACCATTATAAATGAGGTCCATCAAACAAACAAAAATACTAGAAACCATGGAAACACCCCTGGGTTGAAGGAAAGGGGGTGAGAGGGTGGATATGTAACTCAAATAAAGTTGAGTGTCCCAAATGTAGATATGTTGAAGGCCACATCAATTTCCGGCAAGGCTGTCCGCCCAGTAACTGTGACGTCACAGCCAGGTACGACTGTTATCGTACCTGGCTCTGACGTCACAGTTTAATCACCAAGTCTACACTTCGGGTGGCTTACAAGCGTGCCTTTCCATAGACTCTCCAGACAAGCACTAGCACTGTTTCTTAAATTTATATTTCCTATTTTAATATATCTGTTCAGATCATGTTAAGTGTTTGCTAGCACTCGCACTCTACAGCACAAAGATAAAAATGTTGTTTTCAGGTCTGTGGAATGAGTTTGGTTGATCTTCGAACGATTAGTTTAAAGACTAGCGCCGTGAGATAGAAGATTATTACTACACTTCCTACGTTTGTGTAAAGCGGGGTGTATGGAAAGCAAATACAGGAGTTTCACGAAATGATATATTATTAGTTTCAAATGAAAGGGCTTAGGCCCAAATAAAGAAATAAATTTCACATCAAATCAACTAGTGAGACGTGTAGATAAGTAATATATATATATATATATAAACACCCTCATTACTTATAACATATCTTTTGAGATTTCAAATTTTTTTTTTTCCAAAAAAAGGCTTTACTTAGGTTTATTATTCTTTAATTTAAATGCAACTATCGTTTAGTTAAGTGTTCTCATACAACACACAAATACTGAAATATTTGAGGTTTTTGAGTACTTTAAAACAAACGCGAACTTTTCGTGTTTATCGGTTTGGTAAATTGTTGGTATGTGTTCTAATCGCAACATACAAAGGATGTGTGTGACCTTATCTATTTACTGTCGTGGTAGATGCATGTAGAGTAGCCGGGTGGTGAGTAATGGAGCTGAAGATTATGTAAGCAGTGTTGATAATCCCACACGGCCGGTGTTTTACACGGGATGCGTGTATGTGTAAGTGCGTGTGTTAGGTGAGTACAGGAAGGAGGGTTGGGGTGTGAGGGGATAGTGTTCCATAACATGGTAGCAAAGTAATTAGCTGTACTGGTACCGCAATTAGGTGTACATTGCCAGCAGTACTAGCGTAGGGAGCTTGGGAGAGCCAACACCTCCAGCCGGGTACAACTTGGCGCCAAATACACGACATGGGTACATGTGTGTGGGGAGGAAGGGAGAGTGTGTACACTGTGTTTCTAAGAAATATAGACCTCATAAGTACATGTGGGGAGGGAAATATATACTCTTTTTATATAAAGTATAGACCTCGGAGAAGGTATATATAATTTGAGGGAAATATGTTTATTTCTGTAAAATATAGACCTTGATAATACATAAGTGAAATATAAATATGTATATTGTGTTTCTATAAAAAATATACTTCAAAAATACAATCATGTGTGAAGATATGTAAATTGTGTTTATATAAAATATAGACCTGGAGAATACATGGGTGAAAGATAAATATGTAAATTTTGTTTCTATAAAATATAGACCGAGCGTGCAGAAAGATATTTAATAAACTAATTTTACTAAAACGTTGTATTTATAAATATTAATCCTAATGTAAAGAGAAACCGCGAGAGTTAAAAGAGATTTGGATTTCTCTATGTGTGTGGTCAAAGGTAGTATTAATTTAGCATAGAGGTGACCTGGTGGTCTAGGGGTAAGGTGTCGGACTTCTGTGCTGGTGGCCGGGGTTCAATCCTCAGTCCCGGCACAGATTTATCAGATTGCCAAACCCTTCCTTCACCTCTCTGACAAGACATCTTGTGAATGTGGGGAATGCCAGGTCTCCACCGTGGTTTGGATTCCACGTTAAACCGTAGGTCCTCCATTTCATCTCACAATCACCCTACTATTACACATTAGCGTAAATGCGTATAGCCCGAACGGGTAGTAAGACGTGGTGCTAATAATAATAATAATAATAATTAAATAATGAAAGTGTATTTTTGAACATTTTCGTACATTTGGGTCTAAGTTTGTTAGTGCTTAGAGTTCTTCTATTTTTCTAAGCAGGTTGCATCTTAACTTACCACACTTAAGAACTCTAAGCACTATCACACTTAAGACACCATTGTACGAAATAGATAGAGAGGGAAGAAAAAGAATAGTTCCCTGCAAGGCTTCTTGTTTATATACTGATAACACTTACCCTCTTCCTCTGACGAGTGTAAATACTATTTGAACCCTAAAAATATGGACTTGCTTTTTAAAATTATCTTTTTTCTTGTTTCCTATTATAAATAGACATATGCTACTACGGAATTTCTTAATCTCCGTCCTAGCAAAAAGACTCTTACAGGCCATTTTCTTGACTAAGACGTCGTAGACGTGTTATAAAAAATATATTTCCAAGAAACTACAAGATAAAAATAATCATTCTGTGACACTGTAAGACTATTTTTAGAATTATTTAAGAATTTATGGTTTTTGTTGCATTAACATGGTACCTGCTGTGACGTCACGGATAAGAAACTCCCTTAATATGCAGGAAGATATAGCCTAAATCGTGTTTAAAATGGTCCACACATAATTATGACATAATATCCGTACATACACGGGATGTAAGCGTGTATATGACTGACCTCTGTGACCCTAATCTTTGGTAACAGGTTGAACGCTTCTAATATAAATGTGGTTTGGTCCATTTCGGCTCACCCCCGTCCCCAGATACCCCTCCCGCTCCCTCACTCACACTACTCCAAGCTCCGTGTTTGTGTTGCCCCAAATGTATGTGTCAGTCGTTCTGTGTGTGTGTGTGTGTGTGTGTGTGCAACCGCAGCCCACAGATTGATATCCCGTCAATCATGGCGGATGAGGGGGTAGTTATGGACTCCGAATTCATCCCTTGCCACGTCAAACGTGTTGTTCATTTCCGATCATTATCAATAACTGTTTACCGTGACAAGTGCATGTGTGTGACAGGAATAGTCCGGGAACTACAATTATTCAGTTAAGAGACGGAAGAAGGGGTGGGGGATGGAATGATTGGTTCCAGTGCAGGTACGCAAGATGTATCGCAAAATAAATAAATATTAGTTTAAATTTGGAACATTTTGTCCCACCATTTTTGAATGCACCCAATTATGACCCCAAAACATAACTTTTAAATCTGCAACATTTTGTTCCCGTACGTTTGAATGTACCCAAAAGATGACACCAAAATATGTCTTTTAAATTTGCAACATTTTGTTCTAGCGTGTTTGAATGCACACAAAATATGACACCAAACGATGCCTTTTAAATTTGAAACATTTGGTTACGGTACGTTTGAATGTACCCAAAAGATGACCACAAAATATGCCTTTTAAATTTGGAACATTTTGTTTTGGCGTGTTTGAATGCACCCAAAAGATGATACCAACATTTGCCTTTTAAATCTGCAACATTTTGTTCTGGTACGTTTAAAGGTACCCAAAATATGACACCAAAATATGCCTTTTAAATTTGGGACATGTTGT
>CABFOW010003525.1:5120-51923 GCA_902141385.1 Timema californicum
CCCCATAGCCCGTTTTACGACAGCTTTTTGAATTAGGTTAGTACATTTTTAAACTTGTTTGTCACTTTTACAAAACAAAATCAATGTATGAAAATGAATACGTTTCTAAACATTGAAATGTTACGCACGTGATACATTACTTAGATTTAAATTCGTCTTGATTCTCTACCCAACTCTCTTCATGTGCCAAATTTAGCTTAAGTACACGTATATAATTGACACTGTGAAACTTCCGAACACTTCTTAAGAGTCCTTTTATACAGGCGTTTAGTGACGCGCGTTCTCTGAATACACAGTAGATATTGAGTGCTTTTATACTTTATCGCGAGTCATTTATGTCGTCGCGATCTGAAAAGTGTGTCGCCGTAATCTAGAGATCACCGTGTTAAAAATGACGCACGACGATACAAGATACATGATATTCAATGGGGCATTTTATACAGTCGTCAGCTTTTGTGTCGCCTTGTTGGTGAGACTGTAGGGCAACCAACCTCTACGACACGTGTGTTGGAACCTCAGAGCAGGGGGGGGGGGCACATCCCCCAATTTCTGGAAGTTAGAAAAAAATTCTAAATGATAAACAATTCTAGAAGCTCTCTGAAGTGTTTTTTATTTCACGGTAAAATAACCCCCTATCTACCGAAGGGTTGAAAAATTTCTAAATATTAAACACTTTTTGAAGCTCTGTGAAGTGTTTTTTATGGTAAACTAACCCCCAAAATGTCGAAGGCTAGGGAAATTTCTAAATATTTAACGTCTCTAGAAGCTCTCTGAAGTGCTTTTTATGGTAACACAGTCCCATAATTTGTAATTGTATCTTAATCTTGATATTGTTTGAACCATAAATAAAGCCATATATGTTTTGTTCATAAAATTTCGCGGGGGGGCTTGAACCCCCCCTCCCCCCAAATAATAACCTGGCTATGGCCTTGCTCAGAGTACCTCAGTACCAGTATCAGCGTACTTCTGTAGCAGATAGTGAGTGTATTTATTATTTGTGATTGGGTATTTATTGTCTACCTGCTTTATTTGTTCCTGAAATGGAAACTATAAAAGGATATTTCACGATTGGTAGAAGAAACTGGCAACACTGGTCTGTTTTTAATTTCCTCTCAGTCTTTTCATAACGCGTGACATATGCTGCTTGTTTGGGCAAAAAACTGCCAAGACGCACGTCACGCTTGTTGCGCGTCAAGAAACGCCTGTATAAAATGGCCAGTAACCTCACCATAGAACCAATGAAAATAAAATATCTCTCAAATAATAATAATATACACTAATAGGATATACAAATATCTACAAAAATTAATTATTGGGAATTTGAAAAATATAATCATCTAATTTACAAATAGCAAGTATCGACAAAATAGCCTCTAGTTTTCGAAATAGAACTGAATTTTAAATAATTTAAGAGCTAATCCTTATCGTTTATTCAAAAACCCAAATTACTGTATACATTTAGCAAGTTTGAATGATTTTTTATTTTGATTATCTACTTTAAACGCTAAATACAAATACATTTGAAGCAATTTTTAGACCTTTGCCCTTAATGATTATAAACTACATATCAAATAACTTCTAGACGAATTCATTGTTTATTACTTTTCTTGGCCTCTATTGGTTGGGGGATTGTCTCCCGGACCCCTCACAACCCCGACCCCCTAATCCATCGAGTGATATCTTCACCCTCCTTAAGTTTCATCATGACTACGAGCTTGTTTAAACAATATTTTTCTTTAAAATAAAGTTTCGGGAATGAATTGAGTAATATTCTTCCCGTGTATCAATTGGCCCTCATCGGAGGTGATCTCATTTTACGTGCTGTATATTTTATTAATAACCACTTGATTGTATTAATATATTAATAAAACTATTATATTTTTGTTTAGTGGTTGTGGCAACAAGAGATATTATAGTGCATGAAATAATAAATTTGAAATTATAATATTTTACACTTATATCTCGTGTCCTTCCTATAACTGGCCACCAAAATAAAGAAATAAGTTATATTTTTATAAACTAGTAAAAGAGTCATAAATAATGTAATTTTCAAAATAAAACATTTTAATTTTACTGTGACATGCTAAACACGGTTTGTATGACGCCATAAACCCCCTCTTGTTTCAGCTACAGTAGCCCCATGGCTTCTTTGGTGCTGACTGACAGCTCACAGCTGACTTCTGACAGTCAACATTTAGGTATATATCTAGATGTTAACTGTCAGAAGTGACAGCTGCTAAACACATGTTTTTGCAGATCATATGGTTCAGCGTAAGGATACATAATTTGGTCTGGTAACTTTTCAAAGCTTTTAGCTGTCAGCTGAGAGCTGTCAGTCAGTACCAAAGAAGCCATGGGGCTATTGTAGCTCGCCATCTTAATTTGTAAAGAGAAGGCAGCCTTTTAGAAGCCCTAGTTTGTAAAATATTTTTAAAAGACCCGTCAAAATTTTAAACATCCAAACAGTAATTTCCATAAGTTCGTATTTCAATAATGTAAAAACGCTTAAAATAAATTGTTTGTAGTGAAAGTTTTGACAATCAAAAAATTGACAGCTGTTGATGGTTGGCAAATGTATACATAAGAGTTGATCTGTTAAACTATTGCTAGCTGTCACTTACCATTAATCCTATGGTGAATGGATTGCACTTAGACTTACCCACACACACCATTAAAAATCATTGAATTAATATGAATGATCTTTTATAAAATATTCAGGTGTGGAAAACCCTTGATGATGCTACATCTGATTTCTTCCAGGTACCATTTCCTCCTGAACAAAATGGTACATCTGATTTCTTCGAGGTACCATTTCCTCCTGAGCAAAATGGTACATCTGATTTCATCGAGGCACCATTTCCTTCTGAACAAAATGATACATCTGATTTAATCCATGTACCATTTCCTCCTGAACCAAATGGTACATCTGATTTCATCGAGGTACCATTTTCTCTTGAACCAAATGATACATCTGATTTAATCGAGGTACCATTTCCTCCTGAACAAAATGGTACATCTGATTTAATCCGGGTACCATTTCCTCCTGAACAAAATGGTACATATGATTTAATCGAGGTACCATTTCCTCTTGAACAAAATGGTACAGCTGATTTAATCGAGGTACCATTTTCTCTTGAACAAAATGGTACATCTGATTTAATCAAGGTACCATTTCCTCCTGAACAAAATGGTACATCTTATTTCATCGTGGTACTATTTTCTTTTGAACAAAATGGTACATCTGATTTCATCGAGGTACCATTTCCTCCTGAACAAAATGGTACATCTAATTTAATCGAGGTACCATTTCCTACTGAACAAAATGGTACATCTGATTTCATCGAGGTACCATTTTCTCTTGAACAAAATGGGAAGGAGATGGCCGAATCCAAGGAGACTACAGAAGAACCATTGGTCTTCAAGAAGAAAGAATTATCTTCTATCCTGGAAGATAAAATAAAGGTAACTACAATACATCAATCAAACAATAACCTTGCTTTAGACAAGTAATAACGTTTCTCAGAGGGGAAAATTGGTCTAAAGCGTCAGACCAGTGGTCTCAAAATCAAATTAGTTGAAGGGCCGTATTCATAAATCGGGTTATGTTGCGGATTACACGCAATACGAACATGTTTGCTTAAATATATTCTAGATTTTTTTTTACATTGCGTCTTACTATACAGAGAACACAGATTGGGGACAATAATTTAGAGATTACTGCAAACAACAAATTATGACAGGTTTAATTATTATTATTATTTAGCACCGCGTCTTACTACCCGTTCGGGTTATACGCACTTACGCTAATGTGTAATGGTAGGGTGATTGTGAGATGAAATGAAGGACCTACAGATTAACGTGGAATCCGAACCACGGTGGAGGCCTGGTATTCCCCACATTCACAAGATGTCTTGTCAGAGGTGAAGGAAGGGTTTGGTAATCAGATAAATCTTTGCTGGGACCGAGGATTGAACCCCGGCCACCAGCACAGAAGTCTGACACCTTACCCCTAGACCACCAGGTCACCGACAGGTTTAATGAGTTTAGATATTTAGGAACAATTTTAACGAGCAATAACGATATTAGATTGGAAATTAGGAAAAGAATACAGCTTGGAAGTGCATGCCATTACTCGGTCAGTAAGTTGTTGACATCTTGCCTGCTGTCAAGGAATGTAAAAATCAGAATATACAAAACAATAATTTTTATCGGTTGTTCTCTATGGGTGTAAAATGTAGTCTCTTACCTTGAATGACAAAAATAAATTTAGGGTGTTCGAAAACAAGGTGCTTAGGAATATGTTTGGTCCATAATAGGATCAGGCATACTAAGTCTTGTAACTTGCCCATTCCATTCTGGTATAGGTAGTTGTCTTGTATTTAGTATAGCACCACACTTGAGACGTACTAAGTCTGACTATGAAACTGGCGCCTATCTTAATGCTTTTATTAAGTCAAAATGTAGAGAGAAAAAACAATAATTTGTCACGATTAAAGTGTTAATTTATGTCTCCATACCTTGATATTTCTTTCTCATTATCTTACCATCTAAATTACGTATCCCATATTATAAGTGTCCTTATTTATGACCATGTAATTTTAAAGTATAAAAACTCGTTTCTTAAAATGTTTAGAATATTTTCTTTTAACTCTGAAAATATTTAAATAATACTTTAACTGGCCAAATCATTTAAAGGATTTAATAATATTCTGATTTCTTTGCAGGATGTACCAGAGTATTTGACTCATCAAACAAAAGTTCAAGCTACAGGTAAGAAGTTGAAGAGCAAGAAAATATCCCGATTGCCTAAGAAAAATAAAACAGTTTATATGAATATTTGTTTATATAATAGTAAGGGGTTCAATAATACTGAAGGACTATGGAAACAAAGTACAATCAATGATAAAAGAGGGAAACCACAAACTAAATATAGTAAATATAAGATGGTGTTACATTCTTTTAAATGTATCAAGTGCGGGCGCGCTTTCACAAAAGCCAATATTTTACTGGCCCACACCTCCACTAATTGTGGCGGCGACAAGATTTGCAAAGAATGTGGTATGAGTTTTAGTTACAACAGTATTTTTCTTCGCCATATGATCGTTCATCGTAATCAGAAAACTATTCAGTGTAAGATATGTAAGAAAATATTTATTAGTAGCTCAAGTCTCGCCATACATAAACGTAGACACATTATACAAAAAAGGGTAGAATGTAAAGTTTGTGGTAAATGTTATTCGTACAAATGGAACTCTTTGAAAAAAACTTTCACTATGTAAGGGACATTAAAAGTTATGGCTACCCGCACCGCATTTTATTAAACCAAACATAAGATCATTTATTGTACTGTACCTAAAAAAAATAAAACCATATTTATATTCTTCATAGACTGAGTTCTTTTACAAAATAAGTTTGTATTTTTGTTTTTACTTTCCTAGGTTTTCACATATTTTCATAAAACTAAGCTAGCTATTAACTAAGAAGAACAAAGTTTTAAGTTAGCTAATAATTAAGAATAAGAATGTTTGTTGTTCAATAAGTTGTTGTATATAATATTGTTTATCTTGTACGTAATGTTGGCAACAATGACTACAGCGTCACACGTGTGAAAGAAATGTCTAGTTTTACAAGTGCTGACACAGTGACTGACAATCATTGGTATAAATCATTGCTCTAGTAGAATCAAGGTCACCGTGATCACCGATATCGTAAAATCACTGTTTCTCCCATCCCTACAGTTCTTAGAGGTTAGCATGAAGACAAAGTTCGGAAGCTCCCGAACATTTATTTCAGGTGGTTGGTGGATACATGGTCCGCAACGAGCAATGCTCTCTAGACGATTCGTCCGCGCCAGTGCGGTGCGGATTCGTGTAACCGGTTCTTAAATTATTATTATTAGCACACCGTCTTACTACCCGTTCGGGTTATACGCACTTACACTAATGTGTAATGGTAGGGTGATTGTGAGATGAAATGGAGGACCTACAGTTTAACGTGGAATCCGAACCACCGTGGAGGCCTGGCATTCCACACATTCACAAGATGTCTTGTTAGAGGTGAAGGAAGGGTTTGGTGATCAGCTAAATCTGTGCCGGGACCGAGGCTTGAACCCCGGTCCTTAAAGGAATATATCTTAAGCTAGATGTTCTAAAACCTTTTTGATATAGCAGCCGCTAAAACTAATAAACATCCTCAGTAAGTTATTAAATGAATGGATAGAAAATGTGGAGTGAAATGTAAATCTATATTGTATGTAGTGACTAACAATGTTGTTAACATGATTTGGGCAAGTATTAGTTTACAATTTACATGTGTTGACATGAGTATACCTAATGTGCTTAACATATTATTATATTCTGTATAAAAATAAATAGGCTATATAGGCCTACATGTTTTAACACTGTTTATGTTTGCAATATAGACCATTATAAAACCAAAAAATGTGGCGGTCTTGGGGTAATGTGCACGGCTCAGGACCCAATTTTCTTAGGTTCAAACCCAGCTGAGGTCGACGAGATTTTTCTTGAGCGATAAAAATCCGTAGCATAACTTTCTTAGCTATCGGTCTTGTGTCGATTAAGGCATGTAAAAGAATCCTGGAAGGTATGGGAAAATACCCTTTCCGGCAAAATTTGTAAGATCTTTCTCGCTTGCTCTTAGAAATCCATAGGGTGGGTGGGCTGATACCAACCACTCAACTTTTTCAGGAGCACCGAGTGATTTGAACAGAAAATTGTTAAGTTAAAAAAATTGTGGTCTAATTAATCTCATAAATGATAACATTTTTCTATCATTAATCTTTTTTTTTTTATTCGAGGATCTTTAACGTACACTTTCTGAAACAACTGATTATATCAGTAAACGAGAATTTCTATGAGCGAGAGGGAAAGAGTCTACCAATCTATCTTCCAGGGTTATTTTATACGCCACAATCGACACGGGACCGACAGCTTTACTTCCCCTAAAAAAAAAAGTGCTATAGCTGTAGCAAATATGTTAGTAATTCTATGTTAACAGACAAATTTTCACACTAAGGGACTTTTAAAAACTACACACATATTTTATGACGGCCAAAAAATATATACATATTTATTATTATTATTAGCACCACGTCTTACTACCAATTCGGGCTATACGCACTTACACTAATATGTAATGGTAGGGCGATTGTGAGATGAAATGAAGGACCTACAGTTTAACGTGGAATCCGAACCACGGTGGAGGCCTGGCATTCCACACATTCACAAGATGTCTTGTCAGAGGTGAAGGAAGGGTTTGGTGATCAGATAAATCTGTGCCGGGACCGAGGATTGAACCCCGGACCCCCCGCACAGAAGTCTGACACCTTACCCCTAGACCGCTAGGTCACCCCAAAATATACCACATTTTACTATTTTATTAGTGTTAGTGCGGGTGAGTGAAATGAGAATTCTGAGAAGCAGGATCGGTGTAGCAAAAACTTGACAGGATGAGAAATGGGAGAGTAAGAGGAATAGTAAAGGAAGAGCTAGTCCAGGACAGGAGAGAGAGGGCACGACTAAGGTGGTATGGACATGTAAGAAGAATGGAGAGAGAAAGGAGGTCCAGGAGGATGTTGGATAGGGAGGTGGGAGGCTGAGAGGAAGACCAAGGAACACATGTTTGAAGGGAGTAAGAAGGAGAGGACTGGGCCAATGTGGAGAAAGAGAAGTGGAAGAAGGAAAGAAGGCGGTGGAAATGCTCATGTTCCAAACTGACCCAGTTAGTGGCTGGAAGCTGTTCGTCATGATGATGATGGTGGTGGTGGTGAGGATTAGTGTTATTTTATATATATTGGTAATATCTATCAAAAGTGATAGCTGCAGATCACATGACTTGACGTATGAATAGATGAAAGTAGATCTAGTAATTTTTCTAGTTCAGATAGTATGAACCTTTCTATGAAAACTGGACTGTAGATAATTCTTTTTTGATCCAAGGTCATGTGTGTGTGTGTTTTGCCCTTCAAAGGCTAGACTATAAATCCCTCTGTTTCTCGGAAACTGGGTCAAGGTTAGATGCTGCCCTTCCCCCCCTCTTTTAACTTCCACACTGCCCCCCTCAGCTCGTAAATAAGAAAAGATTCGAATGGAATCACGTTAAAAAAGTCATCACAGTTTAATCTTTCCTAAGTCACTGCAGCTCAACCACATTTCAATATTACATAGGAAGAACCTTATATGACATCTAGAAGAGTTAGTAAATCTATTCATACGTCAAGTCATAGGCTCCGCATACTGTCACTTATTATAATATTATAATAGTCGGTGGCCGCTTGGTCTCAGGCGCTACTTTCGCTTTAGACTAAGACTGCCAAAGACATGGATATCTGGGTTCAAACCCCGGTTGGGTATACCGAGGGTGGTGTTTTTTTTTCTTTTGTTCTAAATTGTTTTCTAATCTTCTTCCGCGTAAATTCTGGTACACTTCCTATAAATTCAAACTTCCTTATTCTTGACTCATTAGTGTAATTAATTCAATATTAATTCGCATGAACGGTTAATGAGACGCGTGACAAAAAAAAATCAACCTTGGTATTATTATTATTATTATTATTATTATTATTATTAGCATCGCGTCTTACTAACCGTTCGGGTTATACGCACTTAGGCTAATGTGTAATGGTAGGGTGATTGTGAGATGAAATGGAGGACCTAGAGTTTAACGTGAGATCCGAACCACGGTGGAGGCCTGGCATTCCACACATTCACAATTTGTGATCAATAAACGTCTTGTCAGAGGTGAAGGAAGGGTTTGGTAATTATATAAATCTGTGCCGGGACCGAGGATTGAACTCCAGACCTTCGGCACAGAAAACACCTTGGTATGAATTGTCGTCAGCTGATTAACAAAAATAAAATAAAGTAATATTGATATGAACTGTTGTGAATGAGGTTGGAATGAGATAACTAAGAAATATATATGGAAAAACTTATATGGACGGAGTCAGTAAAAAATGGGTGCTGAAGGAGGTTTGAAAGAGAATCCAACAGGTCAATGTGAAAGAAGCGTCTTACAGTGGTTTGGTATGTTGAGAGGATGAGTGGGGATCCAGTGACGAAGCAAATATATGAAGGTAGAGTGCGTGGATTAAAAAATAGGGATAGGTCATTTAAGACGTGGATAAATATTATAAACGAATGTGTGGAAAAAGAGAAACATTAAAAGTTTTAAGAATAAAATACCATGTATAACTTATTGAGTTACAATCGGTTAGAATTCGTACATTTACACAAACACTATTGCACGTGGATCATTTCTGATTAAACATTAATGGAGATAAAGAGTTAATAGAAGTTCCTAATACAGAACATTGTTGAAATATTAAATGATATTTGGATAAAAACTGCGTTGAAAAGGCCGTTTTTTGACAATTTGAGAATGACTTCACAGATCAGTATTTTGCACAAATCTTCATTCTGTCATAATAGAGACATAATGTAGTTATTAACAAGAAACTTTGTCGCTTTGTCCTCCATCGTCACCGCGGAAAATGTCAAGTAATCTTTCAAACACGAATGCACTGCACACATTTCTTGTCTTTTCTTGTCCCTTTTACTCCTATACCTCGGGCGAGCCGGGAGCTGAGTTTGGCCTGCTGAGGATGGACGCTATTATTATTATTATTTTTATTAGCACCACGTCTTACTACCCGTTCGGGTTATACGCACTTACGCTAATGTGTAATAGTAGGGTGATTGTGAGATGAAAATGGAGCACCTACAGTTTAACGTGGAATCCGAACCACGGTGGAGGCCTGGTATTCCCCACATTCGCTATTATTATTAAGTAAGGAGTTTTTTTGTTTTGTTTTTAACTATATGAACAGTTTCTTGCCTATCCCGTAGGGGAACAGCGTAATTATGTATGTATGTATGTATGTATGTATATACGTATGAAGTGTTGTTAGCTGACCGGTTTCTAGCGCGCAAGTAGGCTGTTCCGTACTGGCGCAGAGAACAAGCACGCGTACTGGCTAACTCGTTTCACTTGATCGCGGTTGGTTCCTTTGAAACCCAACACTGACAGGAGGAAATAAAACCATCCTCCCGCTGATTCCACTCCCTCCCCTCCCCTTTATAAAACAAGCCATTCACCGTCCGAGATGTCTGGGTCACGTGACCTACAAGAGATAATAGAGAGGTAGAGGGGGTAGGATGAGCATCAAACAGCTGACTTTAAACGCCAATAAAACGACAGCAACTCTCCTTGCGTTTAAAATGATCGTTATAGAAGTTTCAGAGAAAGTGTCTTTAACGGCAAATAAAGATTCACATTTTACAATTGTATTATTGTAATATTGATAATATCTATCGACAAGGGAACCCATGTGACTTTTCTAAATGAGAGGCGGATTGGAGTACGGAGAGAAATTTTCAGGAATTTAACTTTGTGTGAGGATATTTTAGAGCATCTGAACATAGTTCTGATCATATGAGTTTTAAAAACCAATTTTGGTTGAAAAAATAAATTCTGAAAAATTTACAAAAAAAAAAAAATTAGTTATAGCTGAATTCCTTGAAAATAAACATTAAATTTTTCACAAGTTTTTTCGGAAAGAACAAATTAAAAGAAAATTGTTGAAGAGGGAATTGCAGGAAATGTACATTTTATAATTTTTATCTGTTAACTCGGATATTGATGATTCAAAGTTGTTAATAGTAAATTGCAGCCAAGTCACAAATACACAATAATTTGATTTTTTCATAAAAATTAACAAAAAAGTAAAGAATGTAGAGTGATAAGGGGGCCCAAGCCCCCTGTAATTAGTCTACATAAGCGCGTAAACCGAACGGGTAGTAAGAGGCGATGCTGAATATTTTTTTTTTAGAATCGTGTCTTACTACCCATTCGGGTTATGCGCTTATGTAGACTAATTAAACTAATGTGTTAGGAATTAAGAAGGTTGAATTTAAAGAAAGTGTGTTCGTATTTAAGTGGAGAGAGAGAGAGAGAGAGAGTGGGAAACTGTTTAAAAAAAACTTCGGCACAACTGGTCGGGATTTGAACTCGATCTCCCTGTCACCAGAACTCAGCTCTAATACGATTGTAACTCCTTGAACCATGCGGCCACCTATGCTGGATGAGAGAAGGCCAATTCAAATCGTAGCTTTCAGTTTAATTTAATTGGCAATCCGAAATAACCACTTACCCTGAATTTGAGACCAAGACTTATTAACAATTCGCACATTAAACAACATGCGTCATCAGTTTATAGGTTCGGAGAAAATGTTGTTACAGAAACCATTTCAACTAGAAGCGAGCTTACGTAAAACAAATCATTTTAACTGTACTATAAACGTTCAAACATGAAACGAAAGTGTCCAAAGGAATATTAACAACAGTAACCACCCAGGATTAGGATTAGCCATGGTCTGCTCTGGTCCAGCTATTTGTGTGCTCAAGAATATAACTTACACGAATTTTATTATAACAGACATAAAGAACGACCTCAATTTCTCCCTTCTTTTGAGGCACTTTTTAATGTGGTACAAATTGGGATCACTGAGTTTGTGTTCTGACACATTAACTCAGTCGGTAGATGGCTCTTTAACAGTGGCGTGGCGTAAATTTGTTGTCAGGGTAAGCAGCATTAGTTTAAACTGTGAATTGTTCACACCCCTCAGTAGAACTCTCGTTAGTCAGATATTTAGGGGAATAAATTCCCGTGTGATGCATGCAGATCAGATGATTGATTAAATAGGGCCCAAATGGGTGAGAACATGTTTTAACAAGGTATGCTTCCCTTGCAACATTCCACGACACGCCACTGCGTCTCTACTGAGTTTAGGGTCCTAGGGTTCGATTCCCGGCATGGCCAAGAACTTTTATCATTGGTGAAATGTGATCTTCTCCTTTCACAGTGATGAATTAATGGCTGGGGGCTGGATGTTGTGTCTGTTGTAGATTTAAGTTAGTTTATAAGTCATGTGTTGATATAATTAATCAGTCAGTTCAGAAAGTGAACGTTAAACACCGCAAATAAAAGAAAAAAACTCAAGTTGTGTTTTCTATATGCTGTGTATAAAAATTGTTTGTGAGTTCTTACTTGATTTTAGATGATTTTAATTTTATTTCTTTGATGAATTTAATGTTTCCCAACAGTACAAATTACACCAATGGTTTTAGGAACTAGGAAGGTTATATTTAGAGGAAGTGTACCTGCACTTGCATGGAGAAGAGTGAAAAACATATTTTTAAAAAAACATCCTAAGTATACCCGACCGAGATTCGAACCTGGATCTGCCGGTCATCTCCAGTCTAGTCTACTGCGAGAGGAGCACGTTAGACCACGTAGCCACCGAATCGGGTAGTTTTAAGCTAATTTTGTTGGTTTTAATCCAAGGGGGCGGGTGTCGAAGTTTATTGGTATTTATAATGTCGTACAGACACGTGAGAAGATATTCTGTTCTCATAAATAGGCCCGATTCCATTAAACTTTGTTTTTTGTTAGACCAACAATAAGTTTCTTTGGGGAGGAAAATAAAAATCTCCAGACTTAAATGGTTTGCATTAATCCCTTTAGATTAATATATATATATTCGTATACACATAAAGTAGCACGGCTTCTTTTGTGCTGACTGACAGTTGACAGCTGACGGCTTTGAAAAGCTACCAGACCAATTTATATAATCTCTACGCCGAACCAAATGATCTGCAAAAACATGTGTTTAGCAGCTGTCACTTCTGACAGTCAAAATTTAGCCATAGGGCTACTGGAGTAGCCATTCATTTTGAAAAATCCAGTGGCGTAGCATGATATTTATTTTTGGTGGGGCCAGGTCAAATTCTTACCGGTAGTGATTTTTTCTCACCATGTGTCAACATATTAAATTAAATTCATTTAAGTTTTCCTAATTTTTAAAAATCACTAGACTTACAAAATCACTAAACAAATCTACAAACAGAAATAATAAAAGAATACAGGTTTTGAATTACATTTACCAAGTGATGAAATAACTTGTACAAAAGTTGGGCGCGTCTTTCAATGAGTAGGCCTACTGCATTATTTTAATCATTCTATAAATCTGCCTAGTATATACCTATTTTTTTAGACCTGTTCATTGTGTTTTAGGACTGAAATTTTGACCGTGAAATCTATCTGTGATGCAATATTTACTGTTCCAAATATTTTAAACTTACATGCATTTTCCAAATGATTTGCACATTCCTCGTGTTTTTTAATTGTCCACAGCCCCTCGCCACCAAGTAATAAACAATAAAAACAAAATAAGTTTTGTCTTTCTTCACTCACGGTTAACCACCATTTTTACCAAACCAATAGTTAGAAAAGTTATTTTTTTCTTTCCATCCACTCGCATAAAATGTAGTCTAAATTCATTAGGTTGATGTGTTCATAAACGTTTACTTTCATGGGTTTTTTTCATGGTAAAATAACCCCATAGCTACCGAAGGCTAGGAAAAATTCTAAATATTTAACACCTCTAGAAGCTCTCTGAAGTGCTTTTTATGGTAATACAGACCCCTAATTTGTATTCGTATCTTAATTTTGATATTGTTTGAACCATAAATAAAGCCATATATATTTTGTTCATAAAATTTCGCGGGGGGGTTTTGAATCCCCAAACCCCTCCCCTCCCTCCTGGCTACGTTCTTGAAAACACAGACACATAGAAGAAAAAACAAAATCTATATAGGGCCTATCGCCTTTATCGGTCCGCTTAGACTGTCCCCATTCGCTAGTGTAAAGCTGACACCAGAATGGTAGGGGAATTGACGTTGAGAGACAGCTCACACTGAGTGTGGCTTCTGATAAGGCCTATTAGAGCTGGACCTGCTCAGCTTCTATATTCGGTCCTCGTGTGACGTTTGGAGCAAGAAATGAATAATCTTGACTTAGATACTGTATAACGAATCCAATAATTCAATGCGTGTAGAGAATGGTGCTCCACTTCATATTGATGTTTTTTCAAAAATATTTTATAGAATAAAAAAAAGAAAGAAAGAAAATAATATTTGTTTCATGTTAAAATAAGTTTGAAAAATGTTGGTGGGGCCGGCCCCTGGAAAAATCTAATTACTAATAGCCTACAATTAAGCCTATTAAATAAAAATGCTAAGCCTATCACATATGTTCATGATGAGGTTTGCTTGCAAACTGAATTTCCACTATTTTATAATTTGACTTATTCGAACTGAATGTGTATAATGAATGTAGGAAGTAGTTACAGAAGCTACTAAAACTTCGTTTAGCCTATGTGAAGATGAAAATCAACGATAGTTTAGGATACAGCCGTATCTGTTTACATTGTCCAACTAAATTAAATATGTATTTAAATAATTTGAAAAATGACACTTTAACAGAAAAACGAACCGGATACTTTTGGTTTAGCCCGCCAACGCTCCATTACTATCTAGGATTCATCCCGTGCTCAGAGTTATTCTTCACTCATAGTTTAAGGTAGTAGAGTATGTGATGGACGTGTGGATTCATAGACTACTTGTACCTGTAAATAAATTTTATATCCAGTAGTTGAAGAATTCACACGTCTATCACAGACTATGCCTTAAACTATGAAAGAATAATGATCTTGAGCATGGGAATATCCCTGGATAGCTCAGTGGTAGAGCATCGGTGAACCAATCCAACTGTTCCAAGTGTCATTTTTCAAATATATTTAATTTAAGAACCATTATGGTATGTTCATACGTCCAGTTATGTTATCTAAAGCTGTAAATTTCTATCATACAGTATCATTACCAATGAAATAACACCAATAATTTATTAAAATGTTAATATAAAAATAATATTGTTCTTTGGTTGTCACCTTTTGACAGATGATTTCACTTTTGACATCTGTTAAATTAACTAGAGTGACCTACACTTATTTTTCTTATCTAAAAATATGACATATAGGTGTGTCGATTCAACTACGAGATGAAGACACAAACGAGAATCGATCTCAATTATCCATGAAATGGTTCTTCAGCATTTTATGGTTCAAAACACGTGTACGTTCTAGACAACACAAAATAAAATCGATCTGTTTTTTATTTTTTTTGCCTTGAAACAGAAATGTCGTATTCAGTCATAAAAATTTTTATGGTTTTTCTGGAAAGGAAACAATGGAAAGTAAAGGAATTGTGAGATTAGGATGTTACCACTATTGACGCGCAAGCGTGAACAAGCTAGCGCTAGTGTTGGTGAGTGGAAATCTCTTCTTTGGGGTTGATATTGAGCTAATAAGCTTTCATATAAATTCAATAAATAAACCTTTATTCACCCTATTTTATTGCCTGTCATCATTTGTTTGTCGTTTTATTACACTTCCTTTAAATATATTTTGATTTTAAAGAGTTCAGATATGCAAAAACGTGCTATCGGTGTCATATCCTTAACATATTAATAGGTGATACCAGAGTTTTGCGTACGGTCTTGGCTTGTTGGAACTGCGCGAGTCATTCGAGTATTGCTGCTTGTAAAGAGTGCTTCGACAATGGTAGACCTAAGTTGGACTACAGTGTTTGGTTTGGTCTTATTTGAATTGATCCTTATTGTAAGTAAGCATTCAGACAATATATTAACATATTACCATATTAACAATGGACATGACTCCATTTCATCCGTTATATTACTGTTAGTTATTACGTAGTGTCTACATATATATATGTAGACACTACTATATATATATATATATATATATATACATGTAAAACACTTCTTTCACAATTAATTATTGGATTCCCTTTCAAACCGGACATCTTCAACACCCATTCATTACTGACTTTGTCCATACGAGTTTTTTTCACATATATTACTTAGATAATATCTCATTCCAACCGCATCCATCTTGCTCTTGTTTCTGCTGACACGCCCACGCTTAATATCCACAAAGTAATGTTGGCGTCAACGCATGTTATATACCGCCATCTTTTTTTTTTATACTTCCTCATTCTTCGCAATAGTCCACAGACATCCAACTATTCTCTGAGATACATTCACCAGTATGTCGATTTTACCATCCAACCTTCCATTATTACAGAACATTATGTCCAGATACACAAAATTATTCAATTGTTCAAACAGTTTTCCATTTGTATTAAGCTGACAATAATTTCCTTATCCATCCTTATAAAAAAATATCCCCTTGGTGTTTGAGACCTTTATACGAAATCCATCATGCCTGTCACCACTTTCAAATAATGTAGTACATTCTGGAAGCCACTTTCATTCTCGGCCATTACGGCATCATCTGCATTCACTCTCACATTCACATTGTCTATTTGTACACCAACCACATCCTCACAAGCATCCTTCATACACTTATCCATGAATACATTAAACAACTTGGAGACATAACACTACCTTGTCTAACACTCTGGTCAATGTTTATTCAAAAACATCGAATAAATCACACTTTTTTCTTTTTTAAATTTATTATTTATGATTATTTTTTAAATTTATTATTTATTATTATTTTTTAATTTTATTTCACCACAAGCTTAAGCTATATTTATTACTTTTGAATTATTTTGAGTAGATTATTTGATATTTTGTAAATATGATGTTCTTTCTGACTCAAAAGAAAAAGTAAGCACTACACGAGAGCATTTCATAATTTTTTTTTTGTTGCACAAGCAACCTTCAGCCCGTTTATCGAATATTTACTAATAAAGCCTAGAAACTTCAAGAAATACGTTTAAATAATGTGAATAGGTAAGGACATTTTTTGGAAGGTCACGAACATATTTTCAAGGCTACAAGTTAAGTGTTGATTCAGAATTCATGGTCACGGACATATTTTTAAGGCTACAAGCTAGGTGTTGATTCATAATTCAGGATCACGAACATATTTTTAAGACTACAAGTCAACTGTTGATTCATTATTATTATTAGCACCGCGTCTTACTAACCGTTCGGGTTATACGCACTTACGCTAATGTGTTATGGTAGGGTGATTGTGAGATGAAATGGAGGAGCTACAGTTTAACGTGGAATCCGAACCACGGTGGAGGCCTGGCATTCCACACATTCACAAGATGTCTTGTTAGAGGTGAAGGAAGGGTTTGGTAATCAGCTAAATCTGTGCCGGGACCGAGGCTTGAACCCCGGCCGCCAGCATAGAAGTCTGACACCTTACCCCTAGACCGCCAGGTCACCAACTGTTGATTCAGAATTCATGGTCACGAAAGTATTTTTAAGAATACAAGTTAACTGTTGATTCAGAATACATGGTCACGAACATATTTTAAAGAATACAAGTTAACTGTGGATTCAGAATTCACGGTCACGAACATATTTTTAAGAATACAAGTTAACTGTGGATTCAGAATTCACGGTCACGAACATATTTTTAAGGCTACAAGTTAAAGGTTGATTCAGAATTCAAGGTCACGAACACATTTTAAAGAATACAAGTTAACTGTTGATTCAGAATGCAAGGTCACGAACATATTTTAAGGCTACAAGTCAAATGTTGATTCAGAATTCATGGTCACGAACATATTTTTAAGGCTACAAGTTAAAGGTTGATTCAGAATTCAAGGTCACGAACATATTTTAAAGAATAAAAGTTAACTGTTGATTCAGAATGCAAGGTCACGAACATATTTTAAGGCTATAAGTTAAATGTTTATTCAGAATTCAAGGTCACGAACATATTTTTAAGGCTACAAGTTAACTGTTGATTCAGAATTCAAGGTCAAGAACATATTTTTAAGGCTACAAGTTAACTGTTGATTCAGAATTCAAGTTCACGAACATATTTTTAAGACTACAAGTTAACTGTTGATTCAGAATTCATGGTCACGAACATATTTTAAGGCTACAAGTTAAGTGTTGATTCAGAATTCACGGTCACGAACATATTTTAAAGAACACATGTTAACTGTTGATTCAGAATTCAAGGTCAGGAACACATTTTAAAGACTACAAGTTAACTGTTGATTCAGAATTCACGGTAATTTTGCAATACAGATAATGTTATTAACTATTTAAAATTCTTCATCCAAGATAAATATAATTGTGAAGGCTGATTTACGGGGGATGAAGGGGGAAAGCTGACTACAAACACAGCGAATAAAAATGGTTTTAAATTAAAACATAAATAGGCTATGACTCTTAAAACCTCATTGTAAGTTATGACTTTTCTTATTTTCTTTCAGATAATTATCATTGTGACAAAGTGTGATTATTACTATAATCGACGTAATGAGGACGACAATGCAATACAAGGTATGTAAATAACTTATTTCAGTAAATAATCTTCAGAATAATTATTTTTATGTTCTTTAGGCTATACATATTTATTTAACAGTCTAACCATGCTAAAATTTTAAGTTAAGTTAGAGTTTAAGGTGTTATTCTAAGGAGGGCAGAAGCTTCAATAGTAATGTAGCACCACGTGATCTCTTACTCACATTTATTTATTTTACTACATATACTTCCGGCCCCTTAGACTGGCTAATTATTTAAAAGTTTCTTTAATCACCGTATTAAGAGCGTTCATCATAGCAGGTCCAACTCGGCTTCCGGCTCGCGTGGAGTATGGGAGTAAAAGGGAAAAGAAAACATCTGCGATATGCCAGAAACGTGTGCAGTGCAATCTTGTTTGAAAGATTACTCGAAATTTTCCGCGGTGACGATGGAGGACAAAGAGACAAAGTTTCTTGTTAATCACTACAGTATGTCTCTATTATGACAGAATGAAGATTGGTGCAAAATACTGATCTGTGAAGCCATTCTAAAATGATCAAAAAACGGCCTTTTCACTGCAGTTTTTATCCAAATATCATTTAATATTTCAACAATGTTCTGTATTAGGAACGTCTATTAAATATTTATCTCCATTAATGTTTAATCAGAAATGATCCATGCGCAATATTATTGGTGTAAATTAACGATCTATAGCCGACTGTATCACAGAGTTGATTGGCTTTTGCACGCTCTTAATAACATACCAATTTGTAATAATTAATAACACAACGCAATCAAAATCCATTATAGATCATATTCATTTTCATTTACCTTTAACTTTCAGTAAAGTAATCCAAACTATCGTGATTAGTGGCCGCGATAATAAAAGTGGACTAAATAATAGCGACGTAGTAATTACGGTAAATGGAGTGTTATAATTTGGCGTGTGTTTCTGTTCTCAGTTATGCCCGAGGTGGGTATGCATCCCGACCGACGACCTCTCCCGATGTCCTCAGTCCTCTACGTCGGGTCGCGATCTAGAGTAGAGATCGCTTGAATACCACCTGGAAGACTATAAGAAGGCATCACATGAAGGCCTGTAAGAAAAAATAAAGAAAAATCACTCTGTGATTCGTTCTGTGTTAAAATTCCTTTAACATTCCTCCTTACATTTTTTTTCACTTATTGAATGTCTACATGATGTTACTTGAAGGGAGCTATAATGTCTACATGGTGTTACATGGGGAGCTCTAGTGTCTACATGGTGTTACATGAGGGGATCTATAATGTCTACATGATGTTACATGGGAGTAGCTCTAATGTCTACATGATGTTACATGGGAGTAGCTCTAATGTCTACATGGTGTTACATGAGGGACGGGAGGGTCAAAAAAATTAATAAAAAAGTGTCACGTGATCCTTACGAGAGCCCGTGCTGCAGAGGTATTTAACGTGCACTTTCTGAACCGATTGATTTTGTCAACACATCGAGAATTTCTATGAGCGAGAGCGAAAGGGCTTACCCATTTTGTTGGAAAAGGGTTCTTTTACATACCACAATCAACATGGTACCAACGGCTTTACTTACACTCCGAAAGAAGTTGAGTTACAGAAAAATTCGTCGATACCAGTTCAGTTTGAACCCACAAACATCGGTTCCTGAGCCGAGCACTTTTCTTCATGACCACCCAGATTGAGTCAAATAATAAAGGTACTAATTTTATTCACAATTTCTCTCCTCGAATTTTTACAGAAATTTGAATATTGTCTTGTCGATGTAGACTACACTACAGCAGTGTACAGGTTGTCTGAAAGCTAAATTTACAATGGATTATCGCCTGGATTCTTTAGCGAATCACTCTAATGGTGCTCATATTGAATTATTTATAACTTCCTTCCTTAAGTAAAAAACAAAGTTGGGTTTTTTGACACTACATTTCCCCAATTGGTAGTTCCAAGTGTGTTGTTATTATTATTATTATTATTATTATTATTATTATTATTATTATTATTATTATTATTATTATTATTATTATTAGAACCGCGTCTTACTACCCGTTCGGGTTATACGCACTTACGCTAATGTGTAATGGTAGGGTGATTGTGAGATGAAATGGAGGACCTACAGTTTAACGTGGGATCCGAACCACGGTGGAGGCCTGGCATTCCCCACATTCACAAGATGTCTTGTCAGAGGTGAAGGAAGGGTTTGGTAATCAGCTAAATCTGTGCCGGGACCGAGGATTGAACCCCGGCCGCCAGCACAGAAGTCTGACACCTTACACCTAGACCATCAGGTCACCTCCACGTGTGTCAGTTAGCTCGTAGATATTTAATTTAGATTCAGAGTTGTAAAGAAAATGTTCAGACAGTAAAAAGAATAATTTTTAAATAATATGCATAAAAAGCAAATTATCAATGATTATCTTTTTGAAAAAAGGGCGTCCAATAATTGTTGTTTTGTAATGATTGTCTTTTAAGTTCATAAAATAAGGTTTGAACTACAAATGTTGTTAGTGAGCTGATGGTGTCAAAATGAAAGTTTGACCCGGAACAAAATTATACTTGGGGCAGCCATGCCCGCCATTTAAATTACAATTTACAAAGCACTTTTGAAATTTTATTGAAAATAGTCTACTCTTTGTCTTGACAATCTAAATTATTTACAAAACTAGACCCTTCCCCCTCCTGCCACGCCCCCCCCCACCCCCCGCATTATTATTTTCAACACACATATTGAAGAATCATCATAGACTCTACCATAAAATATGATTGACTATCGACATTTTTATGAGGAAAAAATTAAATTTTCAAAATAAAATATAGCCTATGTTACTCGCTGATAATGTAGCTTTATATTGGTGAAATAATTTTTTAAATCGGTCCAATAGTTTTTGAGTTTATCCATTACAAACAAAAAAACAAATCTTTCCTCTTTATAATATTAGTGTAGATAACCAAAAGATCAGCTCAGATCAGCTTCCTTTAAGTTTTATTTTGATGTACCTGTTTATTGGCTTATTCTTAGTTGTTTTAACCTAGGGGTACAGGATAATGAGGATTCAGTACAAGTAAATGTACCAGTATTTGCCTGGAGAAAGATTGGAAATCCTCACGACCTAGTAGGCCTACACCCTGTTTGGATATTAGCTATTACCTACTGAGCAATAGCTCAAGTATACGGATGACATGCAGTGGACCTAATTTCACAAGACCTAATGTTTAGGAGCTATGCCTTTAGGTCTTAGAAAATTAGGTCTAGTGAAGTTAGGAGCTATAAAATTAGGTGTTATGAACTTAAGAAATTTAGTTTAGGAGTTGTGACTTTAGGTCTTATAATTTTAGGTCCACTGCCGCATGTCCAAGCATACCACAGTCCAATTTTGATAGGAAGAGACTTATTTGAAATATAGAAAAGTTATTAGATCTACTTTCACGTAGTCATACGTCAAGTCATGTGATCTGCAGTTTTTAGTTTTGATAGATAGGCCTATTATCAATACAAAAATAACACTAACAAATTAGTAAAATGTTATCAATGTTGGCCGCAAATTAAAATATAGACTATATTTTTTCTTTCTAAAAGGCCCTTTCTATGAAAATTGGATTGTAGCCTAACACTGAGGTATATAGGTTATAAGAAAAAAAGAAGAAATGCTAAGACTTTGCCGCCTGCAAGTCTGTCGAAGACAACAAGATGGCCGCTCCGGGAGAGGTTGGTGACGTCATGGAAATAAGTAAGGAGGGGCGGAGCCACAGCTGTTCGGTAAAATGAGGGGAAGTAGAAGAAGGAGTAGAGGGGGAAATTTCAGGTTGGAAGGAATTTGAAAAGTTTGATTTTATTATAATAAATAAAAAAGATAATCGATTGTAACGAATTTGAACCAAAGCTTTTATACCTAGTCCTTTAAATATTGTTCTTATAAATATTGTTTTAGCTAATATTTATAAATAGGCTACTTTAATAGCTTTAGCCATTTCATGAAGGGGGGATGGGAGCTGAAGACTCCTCAATACTAATTTAACACCCGTTTACCCCTCCCCCCACGGGTCAAAATTATGTCTGTAGAGGTCCCAACATAAAACAGATATTTTTATTTTCAACGTTTCAAGATGATAATTTTTTTCTTTTATGTGAAAAGTTCAATGTTAAATATATTGGTTAAATAAGAAAATTTTGTCATCACAATAAATTAGGTTTATAATTCTCTATGTTCGTTGTGATGTAAGTTATTTTTAAGCATCACGTCTTACTACCCGTTCCGGTTAAATACTCACGCATAGTCTAATAATTATGCTAATGTTTATAGGATGAAAAAAAGATTAAATTTAGAGAATGTGTACCCGCATTTGAGTGGAAGGAGAGTGTAAAACCCTTTAGGAAAAGTCCCCTTAATTACACCCGACCGGGCCTCGAGCCCCTATCTCCTCACTACCACAGTCTAGTCTATTATCTTTTCAATATTAATTCAATAAACCAACTTTGATTTTTTTTTAAATCAAGAGTAGCTCCATAGCCTTATCGACCGAACGGTCACTGTCTGTTGGCAAAGATAGTACTAACTTATGTGAATGGAGGGTATCATGGGATCATCACATTGAATCCTACAGCTAATAATATCAGTTTTCTAAACCGAAGCCGCTACTTTTTCATTCAAATAGCTCCTGATTTGTCCTCGTTCGAGAACCACTGCTTCACAGAAAAACTTGAAAGCGCCGGGGGTCGAACCCCAGACATCTGGATCTGTTGCCAAGAACGCTGAGGCGGTATATTCTGATTATAGACGACCACAAGGTTATGTTCAATACGTTGTGATTGGCGACTTGTAGAGTGTTTACGTACTGTACACTGGCAGTGGCGTGTCGTGAAATGTTGCCAGGGTAAGCAGCATTAGTTTAAACTGTGAATTGTTCACACCCCTCAGTAGAACACTCGTTAGTCAGTTATTTAGGGGAATAAATTATCAAGTGATGCATGCAGATCAGAGCAATGAATGGTCAAATAGGGCCCAAATGGGTGAGAACATGTTTTAACAAGGTCTGCTTCCCATGCAACATTCCACGACACGCCACTGGACACTCCGTTTACTATAATCTTGACGATTCAGACTATAACCTTATTCTATAAGCTATACCAGAGTTGGATAATGCAAGATACCCGTTTCGGTGACCGCGTGGTCTATGGCGCTACTCTCGCAGTAGACTAGACTGCCGATGACGGGGAGATCAAGGTTCGAATCTTGGTCGGGTGTACTAAGGGTGTTTTTTTCCGAAATGAATTTTCACTCTCCCTTCACACAAATGCAAGAACACTTCTTATAAATATAACCTCCCTAATCCACAAAACCACTAACGTAATAATTACATAAGCTGAATGTGTGGAATTCTAGGCCTCCACCGTGGTTCGGATCCCAAGTTAAACTGTAGGTCCTTCATTTCATCTCACAATCACCCAACTATTACACATTAGCGTAAGTGCGTATAACCCGAACGGGTAGTAAGACGCGGTGCTAATAATAACAATAATAATAATAATAATAATAATAGTACAAGCGCATAACCCTAACGGATAAAAAAAAAGCGAGGTAAGCTTGCTATCTTACGGGCTAAACGAAGGGTAGGCCTACACACATACAGTAGCCCCATGGCTTATTTGGTGCTGACTGACAGCTCACAACTGACAGCTGACAGCTTTGAAAAGTTAACAGACCAAATTGTGTATCCCTATGCCGAACTATATGCTCTGCAAAAACATGATGTGTTTAGTAGCTGTCACTTCTGACAGTCGAAATTTAGGTATGCACCTAAATGTTGACTGTCAGAAGTCAGCTGTGAGCTGTCAGTCAGCACCAAAGAAGCCACGGGGCTACTGTATAATAATCGTAAAGCCCGAATGGGTAGTATGACGCGATGCTAATAAAAACCCTCACGGGGAATCCTATATTGACGTGCCGTGATGTCACAGGTAGGCAGGCAGCTTGGTGAAGCTAAGGCTAGATTAATCCTCTCCACACCGGCGTAGACGAATCGTCATCCGCATTTTTACGGTACGATGCAGATCGTGTAAGCCACCAACACTCGAATACGAATGATTATTCGGATATCTCCGGAAGTGTTCGGTAGTTTACGAACTTTGTTTTTATGCCAACTAACAAGCGATGCACGTGGGAACGTATATTCACATAAAGATTGAGGAAAAAAACAGGGCTTTTTTTAAAAAAAAAAGTCCAACTCAGTTGGGTTTTATTGTTTCAGGGTGTTGGTTTATTTGTCTTTTGGGGGTGGGGGATTGGGGGTTAAGTTTGATTTGTTATGTGTTCTGAATTAAGCACTCAATCAGAGTAATTATTCGGGATCAAGTGAAGCTCGATTTGGAAAACTGAACATTGTTATTCCATGGCTTTCACAACACGACTATAGAGGACAGGAGTGCAGTAGCCCACGTGTACATTCCAATTCTCCATCACATTCGGATCCTGTAGCCTTAGCTTTATTGTATTCCTACATTTATCCTAAAAAAAACATAGCGACATTCTTTGTAGTCCTAAAATATCCACAACACTTAAAGCTTGATTTCACATTTTCATCGAAAATTTAAACAGAATATGCTCGATTAGCTCAGAGATTCCCTTGTTAGCATAAATATCGACCCATAATTCTTTGAAACGCAAACTTAAAAACATAACTATCAATATATATATTTTATTTTCTAGTGGATAAACTCAGAATTATAACGACTAGTGCTTTCCATTTAACGAGTTATTTCACAACAGTAGACGCAGCTCTCTTCTTGTGTTTCGCTTTGTAGGCGCATGCACGTTAATGGGGGACGGTTATTATTATTTTTTTAGTTGACTGTTTCTTCCACGCAGATTTTATGGAGAATTGCGGACACAGCTGAGATTGTTTACACTAGGGCAGAGTCACCTACGTATTTCGTGCTGATTTCTTGTGATTGGTTTAGAACTCTTCACGTGACCACATTTCAGTTCTGCTGTTCACCGGTCCCGTGGTATAGTGAGTGGTAGGTGCACTAGGCTACAACACTAGGCGTTCCGGGTTAAATTCTCGGCTGGTACCATAGGTAGTTTTTCCCGAAAGGGGAATTATCACAACCAGGGTTTGGTTAGTAAGGCGTAAATTTGGTTTTTAGATTATTCTGGTTCCACATGTTGATAATCACGATGATGACATCATCTCATTGCGGGTACGACGTGAAGATATGTATACCCTGGGCTACGTTCTGTGCCCTCAGAGCGGCTGATAAGGCGACCGAACTATTAAACATGTTTTCCGTGGGAGTCCGCACCAAGCCTCGTCCACACGTTCTTATCTGCTGGTTCTTATCCCGTAGTTCTTAAGGTGGGGAAAAGCCAGTGATTTTATAGGTTTATAGCAAAACTTTTTTTTGTCTAACATAAATAAAATGTAGCTTCAGTGCAACACATAGTTATTAGTATTATTATTTAGCACCACGTCATACTACCCGTTCGGGTTATACGCTTTAAGTACTAATTACGCTGATGGATTATGAATTGTGAAGGTTGAATTAGAGAAAGTGAACCCACATTTGCGTGGAGGGAGAGTGGAAAACCATTTAGGAAAAACCACCACAGTTCACCCGACCGAGATTCGAACCTCGATCTCCCCGTCCTCAGCAGTCGAGCTAAACACGACAAGTGCGTTAGCTAACTACGCCACCGAGGAGGGTCAAAACACATAGTTATTTATCTTCACGTGGTAATATCAACAGTTGTTGAATATGTGCCAAGGGTGTCCTGGAATTTAATAACTTTTTCTCTTCGTTTAAAAAGTTTGTCATCTAATGTTCACGACATAGGCCTATATTCAACGACTGTTGATATTACCACGTGAAGAAAATTATTATTATTATTATTATTATTATTATTATTATTATTAGCACCGCGTCTTACTACCCGTTCGGGTTATACGCACTTACGCTAATGTGTAATGGTAGGGTGATTGTGAGATGAAATGTAGGACCTACAGCTTAACGTGGGATCCGAACCACGGTGGAGGCCTGGCATTCCCCACATTCATAAGATGTCTTGTCAGAGGTGAAGGAAGGGTTTGGTAATCGGATAAATCTGTGCCGGGACCGAGGATTGAACCCCGAACCCCCAGTACAGAAGTCCGACACCTTACCCCTAGACCCCCAGGTCACCATGTAAAGAAAATTAAACTCCTTATGTTTCTACTGAAGCAATATTTGATTTATTTTGGTCAAAACATGTTTTGCTATAAAAACTGAAAAAAAAACACTTGACCTTTTATCACGTCCCCTGTATCTCCACCTTATGAGATTGACACCGAATCGTCTCCATAGTCCTTACCCAAAAAGGAAGGATGTAATTGGGGCATCCCCCCCTCCAATCTTCATCCAAGATTGTAACTAATTTTAGTAAAATCTTCAAATGTTTTACGTTCAATTATGATACAAAGAACTGAAAACACACCGAATGTATATACTACATTTTAAGTTCACACTTATGATTTGATATTCAAAATGAACAAGGCTACACTAAGTAACAGGGCCTGAGAGTTAATACACTTTAAAAAAATGCGCTTTAAAACTCCGTGTTTATAGCCTCAAGAAATACAAAAGATTCTCTCAGAAAAAAATCAAATTGTTCTTCTTGTCCGAACAATGGTTGCAATGGTTGGGGACTCCTATAAAGGAAGAAATATATAGTAAATTGTATGACCAACAAAGCCGTAGCCAGGTTTTTTTTGGGGGTTCAACCCCCCCCCCCACGAAATGTTATGAACAAAATATATATGGCGTTATTTATGGTTCAAACAATATCAAAATTAAGGTACAAATACAAATTAAGTTGATACAATACAAATACCATAAAAAAACACTTTAGAGAGCGTCTAGAGGTGTCAAATATTTAGAAATTTTCTTAGCCTTCGGCATTTTAGGGGTTATTTTACCATAAAAAAAACACTTCATAGAGCTTCAATAAGTGTTTAATATTTATAAATTTTTCAAGCCTTCGACAGCTAGGGGGTTGTTTTACGATGAAAAAAACCCACTTCAAATAGCTTCTAGGACTGTTTATTATTTAGAATTTTTTCTAGCGTCCAGAAATTGGGGGATGTGCCCCCCCCCCTCTGAAATTATTGGCTGGCTACGACCTTGCTGACCAATATCACTATTAAAAATAATAAAATATGCAGAACATTTGTGTGTAGGAAGGAGACGGAGATAATTAATTATATCTTAGATTTACCTTACCCTGCAATGCACAACTAAGGTCATCTTTAGATTTTGTACACGATATTATCGGAACATACTTGAAGTATGGAATGTTACATGGCGATATGTCCTCTTCGCTGTCTTCTTTACCGTCAGAAAACACTAAGCCATGCTCATTATTTCACGTATAGCCGTACTAATGATTACAAGAAAAAACAAATGATCCAAGTAAATGGAAATAATGAATTTGTGTATAAATATTATTATTATTAGCACTGCGTCTTACTACCCGTTCGGGTTATACGCACTTACGCTAATGTGTAATGGTAGGGTGATTGTGAGATGAAATGGAGGACCTACAGTTTAACGTGGAATCCGAACCACGGTGGAGACCTGGCATTCCTCACATTCACAAGGTGTATAAATAAACCCGTTGTAAGTTATGATTTTTATGGAAAAATTTAAAGATGATAAAAATGCACGATAAGAATAAAAACAATAAAAAATCTATAAATTGTGAAATCCTTCAAATATGCCAAAAATACGCAAAATTAAAGTAATGTTTTCAATATCAGTGTATCGTTAAAATGTACTTGTGTACAAGTTACTATTGCGATCGACTTCATAATAAAAAAATAAAAAAAATTGCAATGTCATCAACTTCCGGACCCTACTAATTAAATATGCCCCCTTAAAATTCCCTATTGGAGAAAAATTAGCATTCATAAATAATAAATTAAATTTGTTGAATGGTCAAATGGAGACAGAGTGGGTGAGAACAAATCACAGATAGGATAATAAATGGCAATAAAAAATGGGAATTCACATTTGTAGCTCTATTAAACTTAATTTGTTTGGCAACATGTAAGTGATGTAAAATGTCAATCCATCATTGTTGTATCTATCTATTTAAAACGTGAAGCGGTTCCTTTCAACAATAATACTGGTGTTTTACACACACGATTTTACCATTTTGTTTATTTTTTAATGAAAGCAAATTCAAGGATTTATCCTTTCGTCTACCCTGAAAGGTAGCAAGCTTACCTTGCATTATTCAACTATGGTGTAGCTTACAAGATAGGGTAATACGTAAAGACTAATAACTTTCAAGATAAACGGAGTGCATCAACCAAAAAAATTCATATTTTAAAAATATGCAAAGGGGAATTTGCAATTTCAGGAAAACGACATTTTCTTTCGACAGCAATTTATCGAATTCCATCTGACCGATTGTAATTTACTTATTTTTAAATAATATATATATATATATATATATTTGTTCTTTTTAAATAATATATGAGTGTTTATTAATATAAATGTATACGTCATACATATATATGTGTGTTTATATCTCAAAAATCATTAGTTTAGTAAGATACATTTCAAACTAAAGTTTTTTTTAAATAGTGATACTACAAATTTACAATGATAAATTATTTTTTATATTAAATAGTTTCGAGGATATGATGAAAATTGGAAATTTCCGCATATATAAAGTACCCTTAAAGTCATTATCATGAGAAAACGAGAATTTGTCATTTTATTTTTAATGTTAAACAGTGCTTGGATACTAAGTTTGATAAAAATCGTTTGAGTGGCCTACTAGAAAATCTAATTCCAAAAACTTCTCGGGGAAACCTTATGAAATCTCTTAAGTACCAAATCTTAGCCCGATTGGTAAAATGATTTCGACCCTTATTCCCACTAACGGACGGAGCGAAGACGCAATCTATACATAATTTACGTTGCTCTATGAATGTATTGGACGCTATTAAGCTAGGGTTACCGATATCATATAAAAGTGGTTGAGGTAATTAAAAAAGTTATTGTGCTGTAAATTTTAATAAAAATTACAAAACGTCTGGACTTGCTGACGTTTCCTACCTGTGGTGTAGTGGAAAGTCAAGATCGGATTTATAATATTAATGAATTTATATTTTATTCGCCATTTTTTAAAGAGATAGCATTGAAACAAGAACATAAATTCTTAAATAATTATAAAAATGGTCTTTCAGTGTCACAACACTGTTTTTTTACTAATTTTCTACAGCCCAGGATATTTAGTTTAGGCATCGAAAATGTCCTGTAGGAGTCTTCCTGCCAGGATGTAAATTAAAAAAAGTCCGTTGTAGCAAATCTCTATCTAGAATAGGAAACAAGAAAGATATAGTATTGAAATTCAATTCAATTCAATGCTGTCCAATTGTAAGTAGTATATTGAGTGTGTATACTCGTCAGAGAAAGAGGGGAAGTGTTATCAGTAGATAGGCAAGAGGCCTCGCAGAGTGAATTGCTAATTCCCTTCCCTTTTTGTACATTTGCATCTAAGTGTGATTGTGCTTAGACTGCGTTTCTCAAGTGAAAGTGTTAAATTGTCCTTCTAGTTTTTTTTCTGGTGAAAATAGATGCAGCTTTACAAAATATTGATTCATTTGTTACTATAGTATGTTGTGATCAGGTTCCAGGTTACTTAACCTAAGTAACGATCGTAGAGTTCTAGGTTCTAAGAATAATCTTCAACCGTTATGGGACCATAGATATCTTCGTATAGCCTTGGATAACGTTCGCTTCTAATCAGCCAATAACTTCGCAGAAAATTGCGATGGGTAGTATTATCGACTGGATTGGTCGATTCACGACGATTTTTTTTAGAGTGCACTAAAGTATCACTTTTTTCCGAAGTTAGCGAAGGAGCTTATCTATGGATGAGTCGGTATTTTTGAAGGATTACCAACGCGACCATCTTTGATTTGGTCAGAAGAGCTTCAGCTGTTAACTCAACCAGTTCACTTTTACCATCGCTCTTCCATTCCATCTTTTTAATTTGTTTAATATCTTAATAACACTTGCAATGGCTCATGTATTTAACATAAACGACTCAAACAAAATGGCATCTCTTCAAGACAACAATCAGTAAGTATTTAATAACAAAAAAAAAATTAATTTTTGATTCTTTTTTTTTCTGAGCTGCAAAACCTTCATGAACACTTATGATAAGACGATAAATATTTCGAGTAAGTTTATGTCGTGATAAAAGAAAAATAAACTAGATTATTATTCAAAGATATTTAAATAAAACTATTTAATGCTTTACAGTTTCAAAAATGTCTTAAAAATAAGAATCAAACAAAAAGCATATTCTGACATCATTGTACACGTACGCAAAATGTCTTCTTTCAAGATGGAGTACTATTCAAAGAAGGAATCGAAAAAACTTCTTATAAAAAGATTATATTTCAACTATTGGAAAAATATACTTGTCATAATGATTATTTATAATGATAATATTTTGTTTTTATTTATTTTTCAGGACAAACTTTGAAGAAGTTTATTCACTTCCAAATGAAATAATGCCTACGGCTAGTGCCTCCACGGGAAATTCCACCATTTTCTACTTGGTTGCAGTATTCATTGTAAGTATTTCAATCGACAATGTACTGTACAATTCACGGGATTAGGTTAAGAACGCTCAAATTTATCATTTAAATACCATCGCTTGTTTTACCAAATAACTTAAGGATTCTGGCATGAAATAACTTATAGAAAATGCTTTTTTTTTGCTATCAACTATATTCTTGTAGTTTTTCTGTGTGCTAATAATATCTATCAAACGTAACAATCGTGTATCACATTAAGACGAAATAAATATGAAAGTAGATTTAGTAAGTTAACCGGCTGTCAGATAAAGTTTTTTCTAAGAAAATTAGATTTATGTCCTACATGTCATTGACTGAAAAAACTGAGCTCCCTTCCTCATAGCTGAGTGGTTAGGTGACCTTACTTCCAGAGTTTGTGCGGCTTATGTATTTATCCCATTTATCAACTCAAATCTGGGTTGGGTGATTAGTGTCAATATTAGATTATAGTATTAGAAAGTCCATATAAACCTATAATTAAAAAATAATAATCTACTAATAATAATTACTATGGTGGTTTTTATCACTCTTAATATAAGATTATTTTAATAAATTTATTTACTACCAACATATTATTTAGACAATACAGAGTTACAAAACAAAACTAGTGATAGATTTGATAAAGAAGTAAATAATTTTTTAATGTGTTAGGTATAGGCCCTATAATAAAAAAAACATAAATCTCTTGTCTATTGGTATTAAATTTTGATTTAACCCCGTGAAGTTAAAATATTAATTTTTTGTTTGTTTAGAATTTGTATTTGAAATAAAACTATAGATATTATAATTATTACTTATCATTAGGCTTAAGTATTATGTTAATAATTTAGCTTGTATTTATCACTTGAAATAAAAAAGGTATGCCCAGTAAGATTTATTTGACGTGACTTTTGATTAGATGAAAGAGTTTTAAAATTGAAATTTACTAACCAATTGAACAGTAACTTGAAAAATAAGGAATTAATAGAAATGTTTCTAAATGAAGATTTTAACTTTTCAAGAGATTCATTCCAGAAATATTTAACAAATCGTAATTGTTAAGATTTCAATAATTTAAAGATAAGAATTTCTTAGATTGTCTAAGTCTAAAAATGAAATACATACAATACACAGATAATCATTATTTAGGTAGAGAATTATATCTGTAATAAAGGATAAAAAATTATTTAATTAAATATCCATTGTAATGAAAGAACAAGGATTTAAAGAAATATACAGTGTCCATTGTTCTGACAAAGCAAGGATTTAATGTAATGTCTAATATGCATTGTATTTATGGAGCGGGGATTTAACATAATGTTCAATATTGATTATGCTGAAAGAACGAGGATTTAAAGGAATATACAGTGTCCATTGTTCTAATAAAGCAAGAATATAATATAATATACCATATGCATTGTTCTGATAAAGCAAGGCTATACTTTACGCCTGTGTCTACTAAGTTGAAGCTAGTCTATATTATACTCCTGTGTCTACTATGTTGATGAAGCTAGGCTATATTCTACTCCTGCGTCTACTATGTTGATAAAGCGAGGCTATAATTTATCGTTGTGTATACTAAGTTGATGAAGCTAGGCTATATTATACTCCTGTGTCTAGTATGTTGATGTTAGGCTATATTTTACCCTGTGTATACTAAGTTGATGAAGCTAGGCTATATTCTACTCCTGTGTCTACTATGTTGATGAAGCTAGGCTATACTTTACCCTGTGTCTACTATGTTGATGAAGCTAGGCTATATTCTACTCCTGTGTCTACTATGTTGATGTTAGGCTATATTTTACCCTGTGTATACTAAGTTGATGAAGCTAGGCTATATTCTACTCCTGTGTCTACTATGTTGATGAAGCTAGGCTATACTTTACCCCTGTGTATACTAAGTTGATGAAGCTAGGCTATATTCTACTCCTGCGTCTACTATGTTGATAAAGCTAGGCTATAATTTATCGCTGTATATACTAAGTTGATGAAGCTACGCTATATTCTACTCCTGTGTCTACTATGTTGATGAAGCTAGTCTATATTATACTCCTGTGTTTAGTAGGTTGACGAAGCTAGGCTATACTTAACCCCTGTGTATACTAAGTTGATGAATCTAAGCTATATTCTACTCCTGTGTCTACTATGTTGATGAAGCTAGGCTATACTTTATCGCTGTGTATACTAAGTTGATGAAGCTAGGCTATATTTTACTCCTGTGAGTACTATGTCGATGAAGCTAAGCTATATTTTACCCTGTGTATACTATGTTGATGAAGCTAGTCTATATTCTACTCCTCCGTCTACTATGTTGATAAAGCTAGGCTATAATTTATCGCTGTGTATACTAAGTTGATGAAGCTAGGCTATATTCTACTCCTGTGTCTACTATAATGATAAAGCTAGGCTATATTTTACTCCTGTGTATACTATGTTGATGAATCTAAGCTATATTATACTCCTGTGTTTAGTATGTTGACGAAGCTAGGCTATACTTTACGCCTGTGTCTACTAAGTTGATGAAGCTAGGCTATATTATACTCCTTTGTCTAGTATGTTGACGAAACTAGGCTATACTTTACCCCTGTGTATACTAAGGTGATGAAGCTAGGCTATATTCTACTCCTCTGTCTACTATGTTGATGAAGCTAGGCTATATTTTACCCTGTATCTACTAAGTTGATGAATCAAAGCTATATTCTACTCCTGTGTCTACTATGTTGATGAATATAGACTAATCTTCATTACTGTATCCACTTAGTTGATGAAGCTAGGCTATATTATACTCCTGTGTCTACTATGTTGATGAAATTAGGCTATATTTTACCCTGTGTATAATATGTTGATGAAGTTAGGCTATATTCTACTCCTGTGTCTACTATGTTGATGAAGCTAGTCTATATTCTACTCCTCCGTCTACTATGTTGATAAAGCTAGGCTATACTTTATCGCTGTGTATACTAAGTTGATGAAGCTAGTCTATATTCTACTCCTGTGTCTACTATGTTGATGAAGATAGGCTATACTTTACCCCTGTGTATACTAAGTTGATGAAGCAATGCTATTCTTTACACCGTGTCTACTATGTTGATGAAGCTAGGCTATATTCTACTCCTGTGTCTACTATGTTGATGAAGCTAGGCTATATTATACTCCTGTGTCTAGTATGTTGACGAAGCTAGGCTATACTTTACCCCTGTGTACACTAAGTTGATGAAGATAGGCTATATTCTACTTATGTGTCTACTATGTTGATGAATATAGGCTATATTATACTCCTGTGTCTACTATGTTGATGAAGCTAGGCTATATTCTACTCTTGTGTGTAATATGTTGATGAAGCTAGGCTATATTCTACTCCTGCGTCTACTATGATGATAAAGCTAGGCTATATTTTACCCTGTGTATAATATGTTGATGAAGTTAGGCTATATTCTACTCCTGTGTATACTATGTTGATGAATCTAAGATATATTCTACTTATGTGTCTACTATAATGATAAAGCTAGGCTATTTTTTACTCCTGTGTATACTATGTTGATGAATCTAAGCTATATTATACGCCTGTGTTTAGTATGTTGACGAAGCTAGGCTATACTTTACGCCTGTGACTACTAAGTTGATGAAGCTACGCTATACTTTACGCCTGTGTCTACTAAGTTGAAGCTAGTCTATATTATACTCCTGTGTCTAGTATGTTGACGAAGCTAGGCTATTCTTTACCCCTGTGTATACTAATGTCATGAAGCTAGGCTATATTCTACTCATGCGTCTACTATATTGATAAAGCTAGACTATACTTTATCACTGTGTATACTAAGTTGATGAAGCTAGGCTATATTTAATTCATGTGTCTAGTATGTTGATGAATCTAGACTATTCTTCTTTACTGTATCCTATAGTTGATGAAGCTAGGCTATATTTTACCCTGTGTATAATATGTTGATGAAGTTAGGCTATATTCTAGTCCTGTGTCTACTATGTTGATAAAGATAGGCTATACTTTACACTGTGTATACTATGATGATGAAACTAGGCCTTTCTTTACTCATGTATCTACTATGTTAATGAAGCTAGGCTATATTTTACACTGTGTATTCTATATTGATGAAGCTAGGCTATACTTTACCCCTGTGTATACTAATTTGATGAAGCTATGCTATTCTTTACACCGTGTCTACTATGTTGATGAAGCTAGGCTATATTCTACTCTTGTGTCTACTATGTTGATAAAGCTAGGCTATACTTTATCGCTGTGTATACTAAGTTGATGAAGCTAAGCTATATTCTACTTCTGTATCCACTAAGTTGATGAAGCTTGGCTATATTTTACTCCTGTGTCTAATATGTTGATAAAGATAGGCTATACTTTACACTGTGTATACTATGATGATGAAACTAGGCCTTTCTTTACTCATGTATCTACTATGTTAATGAAGCTAGGCTATACTTTACCCCTGTGTATACTAAGTTGATGAAGTTAGGCTATATTCTACTCCTGTGTCTACTAAATTCATGAAGCTAGTCTATATTATACTCCTGTGTTTATGATGTTGACGAAGCTAGGCTATACTTTACCCCTGTGTATACTAAGTTGATGAAGCTAGGCTATGTTCTACTCCTGTGTCTACTATGTTTATGAAGCTAGGATATATTCTACTCCTGCGTCTACAATGTTGATAAAGCTAGGCTATACTTTATATCTGTGTATACTATGTTGATAAAGCTAGGCTATACTTTATCGCTGTGTATACTAAGTTGATGAAGCTAGTCTATATTCTACTCCTGTGTCTACTATGTTGATGAAGATAGGCTATACTTTACCCCTGTGTATACTAAGTTGATGAAGCAATGCTATTCTTTACACCGTGTCTACTATGTTGATGAAGCTAGGCTATATTCTACTCCTGTGTCTACTATGTTGATGAAGCTAGGCTATACTTTACTCCTGTGTTTACTATGTTGATGAAGCTAGGCTATATTATACTCCTGTGTTTACTATGTTGATGAAGCTAGGCTATATTTTACTCCTGTGTTTACTATGTTGATGAAGCTAGGCTATATTATACTCCTGTGTTTACTATGTTGATGAAGCTAGGCTATATTTTACTCCTGTGTTTACTATGTTGATGAAGCTAGGCTATATTATACTCCTGTGTTTACTATGTTGATGAAGCTAGGCTATATTTTACTCCTGTGTTTACTATGTTGATGAAGCTAGGCTATATTATACTCCTGTGTTTACTATGTTGATGAAGCTAGGCTATATTTTACTCCTGTGTTTACTATGTTGATGAAGCTAGGCTATATTATACTCCTGTGTTTACTATGTTGATGAAGCTAGGCTATATTTTACTCCTGTGTTTACTATGTTGATGAAGCTAGGCTATATTATACTCCTGTGTTTACTATGTTGATGAAGCTAGGCTATATTTTACTCCTGTGTTTACTATGTTGATGAAGCTAGGCTATATTATACTCCTGTGTTTACTATGTTGATGAAGCTAGGCTATATTTTACTCCTGTGTTTACTATGTTTTGGAAGCTCGGCTATACTTTACCCTTTGTCTAGTATGTTGATGAAGCTAGGATTTATTTTATCATGTGTATAAGATGTTGTTTTTGTTTGTCAACACATTTATCATTTTATTATTCAAACATTAGTGGTTTATGTTGTCCGACACCTTAGCAGATATCTCAGTCGGTAGCCTTTCTGGCTACATAGATATGGGTCCCGGGTTCGGTTTAGGGCATGGCCAAAAAAATTATCATTTGTGTAATATGAGTTTACTCTTTCACAGTGAAAAATTAAGGGCCGTGGACTGGATGTTGTGCCTGTCCTAGTCTTAAGATAGATTATAAGGCATATAAAACTACGACAGTCCTAGAAAGCCGCTAGTGTAAAATATATGGCTTGAATATAAACTGAGTCAGGCCATAGGCTGGAAACAGTAATGGATGTAAATTAGTTACACTCCTTATCATTAATTTGACAATCAAGTTTCCAATTTAACCAGTTTAAATATATTAAAATTTGGTTAGTATTATCATGAAAAATAGTATTTCCTGACGCACCACCAAGTTCGCGGTGATTTGTCTTCGGAAGACCTAAATAAACGACCACAAAACATTTGATTTAAAATTTTATTAATTTTTTTAAATTCAAATAATTCACTATTATATTCTTTGATATTTTATGTTTAAAACGACCTTTTTTATTTTCAGATATCGCTCTTTATCTATGTGATCATATTGGCTTTCTACCCAAAGCTACTACTAATATGCTGCCGGAAGTGTCGTTCTGCTGAACAAGTGCCGTCGAGGAACGAGTCAACTAGTTTGGAGCCAAAACCCTCAACTTCGGGGGCTCAACGAGTTGTATGCAAGGCAGATCTGAATGCTTCCCCTTATGAGGGTGATTTTGATTCTGATGATGAACAACCCCCTACTCTTGAGAGCATAAGTGAGAGAGAAGTCTTCTGTCCAGTCGACTATGTTGATGTTTCCGGTAAGTTGCCCGGTCATTCAAACGAATCACTTCCAAACCCTCCCCTGCTTATAATGTATATTCTAACTTAGGTAGGTAATACACCTCGAACCAGACGTCTTAATAGCCCGTCTCACCCCAAAGATAACACTTAACTTAGGTAGGTAATACAGCTAGAACCAGACGTCTTAAGATCGCGTCTCACCCCACAGATAACACCTAACTTAGGTAAGTAATACAACTAGAACCAGACGTCTTAAGAGCCCGTCTCACCCCCCAGATAACACCTAACTTAGGTAAGTAATACAGCTGGAACCAGACGTCTTAAGAGCCCGTCTCACCCCACAAATAACACCTAGCTTAGGTAAGTAATACAGCTGGAACCAGACGTCTTAAGAGCCCGTCTCACCCCACAGATAACATCTAAAGTCCGTTCATCGTAGGAATTGTTTTCTGAAAGGCCTTTTTCCCTACCAAAAATCTATTATATAGTAGTATATTGGCAGGGAAAAAGACCTTTCAGAGAGTAATTCCTACCGTGAATGGAGTAAACTTAGCTAAATAATACAGCTGGAACCAGACGTCTTAAGAGCCCGTCTCACATCACATATAACACCTAACTTAGGTGGGTAATACAGCTAGAACCAGACGTCAGATAGTTATATGGTTTTCTATATTCTATTTTAAGAATTAACGACGTTATTTAACCATATTTTAAAAATAAAATATGAATAAAAACTTTTTGAAAAAAAAAGCCTAACCTATTCAACTAATCCCAACCTTGTTGTTGTAAAGTGAGGACTCGCAAGGTGCTGGACTCCAATGAAAAAACCTCATCAAATTTAGTTGCCCACATACATAATAATTTTACGCTGATATATAGTTACGTAAACTTTTAACCATTCTAGAGAGGAAAACGTTATGTAGTGTGACCCGCGTAACTGTTAAGTCCTGACTTATTAATGTTATCTAATTGACGAATTTCAACCAAAATTAGGTAAACACAGACCCTAAGGAACCCTCCGCTTTATATTGTATTGCCTTATTCCTGGCTTTAAGTATCCAAAGCTATGACGTAAAAAACGATTTCAGGAAAGTAGGAACAAAATAATGTTGACATTGTATTAATTAAGCTGATTCTTAGATTGTTTTATTTTTGAAAATAATGAAACAAGGGGGAGCTGGTAGAAAATCCATTTAAAATATTTAAAGGGATACAGGGTGTAAAAGTTTGAAAATCACTGGTTCCTATTCAATTAGTGAACATTTTTTAAGGTCACATAACCTATCGCCATATTTAATAGTTTTTCCGTTCTGTTTATGTAATTGGTGTTGTATTACGGTTTCCCGATTGTTGCATTTTTTTTAAAATATGTAATAAGTACCCAGGGGCGTCTCACCGGTGGGGGTTGGAGGGTGTCACCCTTCCCCCTAATGTTGCTTAAAAGCTTGAAAGTTGGGAATTTTGTGAGATTAGAGATGTGGTGTTGGGAAATTCTAGGCTTATTCTGTACCCCATTACTTTATATTATGAAAGGCCTTAAACACAGACATGTACAGGCAAATTTAAAATTTCCCAACTGTTGATCCCTACTCTACAAAAAATCCCAACTTCAAAAATCATCAAACATTTAAAGTATATTCCTTGTTTTGTAGATTGTAGAAATCTTAGTTAATCAAGTGGTCTAGTAGGGTCGTTGTTAGTAGGCAGAGACAATGGCAGGTGAGTGTATGCCAAATGTGGTATGGAAACGAGTCATAAAGCAACATGAGCTGACCAGTAGCAAAATTTCACTCAACCAGCAATGCTTGAAGTGTCAGCAATGTCAGCCAATGTTTTGTTTATGGTTTAGTGTTTTTAGTTGTAACTTTCGTGGCTGCTAGATTGTCACAGTTTTATGATTCAAATTATCATATGTTGTACAGCCAATGCCTCAATTAGGGCTTTATTAAATTTTGAATGCATAAAAGCAGTGAATGTTAGGCAACATTTTATTGTTTTCTTATAGAAAGCTCTAACTGATGAAATGAGGACATTGAGGTTAGTGTTAATGTTTTACTTCTGAAATACACAATAATTCTTCTAGCCAGTATCAATACTAGTTTTAATTGAACGGATGTATCTTATTTAATTATTTATTAAAATAGGCTTTCATGAAAGAAATGTAAATAGGATCAAAGCAACAATGAAGGAAGAGGAGTTTTAGGGCTGTGTTACATTGTTACAACTATTATAATTTTTCATTTGATTAAGTAGATTACATCAAACAAACAAAAAGTTTTTTTTTCACCCTTTAACATCTTCAAATTTGAGATACATTTTTAAATTCGTTATTTAGTGTTCGATTTGCATGAAATTTCTTATAGTCATGTTGTTTAGTGTGCTGATTTCGAATTTGACATAAATTATTTAATAAAATGTTAGGGGAAGCCCCTTCACCCTCACACGCTAAATTACAATATATTTTGAATAGTTAATGCACATGCCAGTATTAACATTTTAGGGCAACTTCCATGAGGTTATGAAGCAGGACATGGTAGACAGGTATCAAAATACCATAGAAATATTGAAAAATTCCATTTTTTGTTTCTTTATTTTACAGTTGAAAATGTTTTTAAATAAACATGGCCAAATTGCAAATTTTTTGATAAAGTGACGAGCGAGTTCTACATCTTGGGAAGCTTACTAGTTAAATATTGCTTCCAAGTGTGTTATAAAAACAATCAGTGGTTTACAATCTGGGGGTCGTGGCGTGTTTTGGGTGGGCTCACAATATATAGGTTTTAGCTTTATATTATTTGATTTTCAAAGATTTGAATGATTATAGGAAAATACGTAATTCTAATAGAAATGTAATTTGTTAAAGTGTTAAAATAACCTAGTTACTGCTCAGATTCCTTTTGGCTATTCCATTCTGATAGCTTCTTATTGACTTGTTTACTGTGGCAGTCTTACAATACTGCTAGTATAATATAAAATCATCCCCCGACCCTGGGCTTGTTGATTCTATTTTACTACGTATTAGTCACATATTTATTATTATTATTATTATTATTATTATAAGCAATCATAATAATTAAAACAAGCATTAGTGGACATGTGGGTTTAATGTCACGCTCTTTTGGTTTGGTTTGTCGGTGAAGGTGAAGTAAGGATTTTAATTCTGGCCAAGGTTAGTTTATTCTAATATCCCTCCAAGTAAATAAGTGTACATTTCCCCTAAATTTTACCTATCCCGCTGGTGTAGTTAACTGTAGATAGTCCGGGCTTGTAGCAATACACAGTGGGAAAAAAACTTAAAAACTAGGATTTGAATGCTTTTAAGTTATCAAAGGGTCGCGATGGCCACAAAGAGAAAAGTTGTGGTCATAAACTACCGCTGTTATAAAGCTTTATGTTCATTAACACAGAAACAAAAGGTTTTTTTCCCCCTTTCAAATATGATGAAGTTTGCATCCCTTATTGTATGAGGATGGTACATTTCTTATTTCAGATGGAGAGCAAGAGGAAATAAGCATGAAGAATATTGAGAGTATTCCTTCAGATGAGGAAATAAGCATGAATATTGAGAGTATTCCTTCAGATGAGGAAATAAGCATGAAGAATATTGAGAGTATTCCTTCAGATGAGGAAATAAGCATGAAGAATATTGAGAGTATTTCTTCAGAAGAGGAAATTCCCGCCGAAGAACCTGCTGAAAACTAACCTAGCAGCGGCGGTGTCCGTTCGCCTTTCAACTTAAGTTGTAGGCCTAAGCTCAGAAAGCGTAGTAAAATAGATTGAGAATCTAGTAGCAAATCATATATTAGTTTGAATTATAATCTACTTATCAAACAAATAATATTTTTTTTTGTATGGACATAACCATACTTAAATATGTTAAGCACATTTTATCATAAGTTTTAATCCCATATTAGAAGCCTTAAGTATTATTCTAATAATCCCACTAAGCTCATTAAAAAATGTTCTAAGTAATATTTAAAATTTAAAGCATCGCAAATCTTCATATAAAAACATTTAATACAAATTATAAATACAAGCTCAGCGTTAGTCTTCTTCCTGGTTGTAATAAGGACATGAAGTTTTAAAAGTTAAAAACATATGTAAGGGGAGATTTTTTTTGTAGAGTTTTTAGGATGAACAAGTTAATTAGGGGCCTAATTGAAGTAATTAGTACGATACGTGGATTAAAAAAATTGCAAATTAATTAATATCTCTAACACATTACGTTTTCTCGATGTCTTAAAAATTCTTATATTCAGCCATTATATTTTTTAAATGCACCAGGATAAAAAAAATTTACTTATATTAAAAAGTACCAACCTAATAAAACCTATCATAGAAACTTTATATTTTATAATACGAGAAAGAAAATTCTACTAAAACAAGAATTGTACTTTTTAAATTTATTTTTAGATTCCAATTTGCAGTTAAGAGCCTTTACATTTAGAACTGTATGTTTCGGTTATTTTTAAGTATATTTTAATTATTATTTTAATCGTCCTAACTTTTTCAAATTTTAACAACCTTAGTGTTCAAAATATATACATACATAAGTGGTAATGATTAATGTTTTGTTATGATGTAATTTAGCGTTAATGCAAAGTATTTTAAGACGAGTGTTAAAACTACAGCCTTACATATTTTTGTATTGCGTAGGACCAAAATAACTTCTAAACCAATACCTATTTTTGAACTTGTCCCATCCGTTACACACAATTCAAACCTATCCCACAAACAGTTTTGAATTTTTTTTCTATACTTCTATAAGTTAAGTGAGCCAAGTTAAAAGAATTTTTAGGCATTTCTAAAATTTACCATTAAATTTTTATAGTTTTAAAACCAATACTAATAGCACAATTACGCTTGGAATTTTTGCCATTAAAAATTAGTGAATGAGGATAGTCAAACAAAGCTTCACTGTTATTTATGAATGCATATTAAGGGCCGTCATATTGGTAGTCCCGGAACGCTTGGAACCTGACAGTCCACCCTTACATAAGACCTGCAGTTATATTAGCAAATAAAATGGTTCCACTGTGTGTAAAATGATTTGGTAACAGAACTTATAACAAAATATTACATCTAATTTTTAAAACCGATTACGAATGCCCCTTCCGTTACGAACCACGAACCATAGACCTTTCTACACAGATGGCTCTCTGTAGCTCGCTATGCGTGATTCGTGGGTTCTACCGGCTGTCGGTAAATTTGCACAGATCAAAGGCCGTTTCAGTTACATTATCGATGATGACGTCAATATTAAGTATACTTAAACATCAGTCTGTACTTTCTACCGACATGATCGAAAAATGCTTCTAAATTGTTAGACGACACCTGGGCGTCTATTTGTTATATATTTAAGTTTGTAAAATTATCCTCCACTCACTACTTGTATAGATCACTGAACATATTATTTTACGTTTGCTTATAAACAACAATACTAAACAAAAAAAAGAGACGGTGTTACATTTAATGCCATCGCATATCTTTACAAGTTATATATTCTGGACACCCTCACACCTACTCAATGGAACTTTTTTTTTATTAAAATTCAATAAAAATTATCATTTAGAATTGAATGGATGTAGTTTAATCTTAGTTTAGTTTAAAGCCGGCTCAGTCCACCCTTGACTATTGATATGTTTAACATAAATATTTTATTAAATAAGTGATCCAACGTAGCAGAAAATACACTTGGCAGTTGGCAGAGCACCAAATTAATCTAAATGAAACTATAGATAAAGCTTACATTTTCTACACGTGATAGCAAATAGAATATTGCATTTAAAAATGAAAAATACTACTGTTTTGCTATAATGAGATAGCAATATTACTATGTTAAATGATTATTAATTAATGTGTTGCTTTTTTTACATTCAAAGAACAACGTTTAGTTTCCTATAATTTCTTCCTCCCACCCCTATCCCCCTTTGGAAACGGCCATTCTTGTAAAATGGTCGACAAACGAGAGGCAAAACCTTGTTTTGTATTCGAGTGGCCATACTACACAACTACAGTCTAGCAACAGCGTCCTTTGGTGTCACAAGTGGGATTCTCTTACTGACTCCCACATAAATAACATTTCTTGACGTTCTGCAATCAAGGTCAAGGCATTTTAAGTCGCGGCAACCAGATCGTAAGTATAGACATACCCTTAATTAGCGTTTCAATACCAAGGTTATACTATTCATGTCAAGGTTAACTGAAAATGTATGAGACTATAACTTTCTGGAGTAAATGTAACTTAGGATGGTCGAGGGGCTAGAACGGGGAGGAAACGTTTTTTTTCTCTTTGTTAATACTTTTGAAAGTAACTCAAAGTGTTAATCTTTCCATTTATTTACATTTGCTAGCAATACCATAACAAAAAACCTACACTCTACACTTATTTCTTAAAAGAAAATTTGCAGATAGAAAAGGCCCGTCAGTAAAGTAGGTACACTAATAACAAGACGAGTAATTATATAAACCTTTCCATTCGAATGTAAAATTGTCCATTAATAAAAAGAACCGCCAGTGTTAGACTGAAAAAATAAATTAATTTTAAATGATGACACTATTACTATAAAATGAGATAAAACAAAACTATCGATTTATGAAAGTAACAATAGTATTTAATATATTGCTGAGAATTATGTGGGTTTATAACGGCGTATAAAAGTATTTATAGTTTTTAATCGAGTATTATAGTTATTTCAGTCCAAACAATTCAAAAACATGATTTGCTTGAATAATTATCAGTATAATTTAAATATTAATTGTCCTAAAAAATGATCATTAACTGTAGAGATTTGAAAACATTCACCAATTATTAATATAAACATGTTCAAATAAGATAATGAATTTGTATGGGCTCATTACGATAACCTAGTATAGTTATTAGGGAAAATCAGACATCCACAAGTATTTATTAAGATCAGTTTGACCATTTCAACACTCCACACAGCTCCTCTCAAAATAATTACCTCAACAAGCAGTTACTAAGAATAGTTTACCCATTCTAACCTTCCACACAGCACCTTCGTCCTACGCTCAAAATCATTACCTCCAATAGTAGTTCCTATGAAAAATGTACCCCTTCTAATCCTCCACATAACTACTCTATTCAAAATCATTATCTCTACAATTAGTTCCTAAGAAAAGTTTACCCCTTCTAACCAAAGACACAGCACCACTGTGCTCCACTCAAAATCATTACCTCCAATAGTAGTACTTATGAACAGTTTACGCCTTATAACCCTCCACACAGCACCTCCATGATCCACTAAAAATCTTTACCTCCAATAGTAGTTCCTAAAAACAGTTTACCGCTTCTAACACTCCACATAACTCCTCCCCTCAAAATCATTACCTCCAATAGCATATCCTAAGAACAGCTTACCCCTTATAATCCTCCAAACAACTCATCCCTTCAAAATCATTACCTCTAATAGTAGTTTCTAAGAACGGTTTACCCTTTCTAACCCTCCAAACAGCACCTCCATGCTCCACACAAAATCATTACCTCTACAGGTAGTTCCTAAGAACAGTTTAAACCTTCTACCCCTCCACACAGAACCTCCATGCTCCACTTAAAATCATTATCTCCAATAATAGTTCCTTAGAACAGTTTAGCCCTTTTAACACTCCACACAAATTCCCTTCTCAAAATCATTATCTCCACTAACATTTCCTAAAACAGTTAAGCCTTAAACCTCCTTTGTCATATCTCCCAATCCCCTTCATAACATCGCAATACCCACCTTGGTCACTGTTGTTTACATATTTTTGATAAACTTTTACGTTTTTTTAAATATTTCAGAACATTAACAAATTAGTGACTATGATATCCTCAACCATATTTTACATCTTGACAAAATCAATTTTCCTTAATCACTTTTCGATTCTCTGGATACATCCACATACACTTTGGAAACCATCTTGCCTTAAAAATGCTGAATTTAATGTAATAATGAAATAAGAGATCCAAGCAACGAATACATTTCCATTTGAATACAAGTAGCCTAATAAAAGAGTTGGCTAAGCTTTATTTAGCTTAAATCTTATTAGCAAGGTCATGCGTGGTTAATTAGAATTTCGGTCAGGTGATTTAAGGGTATTATTCCCCTACTATGTGATTTTACAATTTCCGAAACATTTCCTGTTGATTTTATTACTTTATTACTCTTACTTTGTATTCTTGTTTCATAATCCCTCCGTTAAACAAAAAATAAAGTGTGCTTACTATTAGATGATTAATTTTTTTCAGTGTCATTTTTAATTTTGTTTGCATTTTATGTTTTATCTATGAGTGAATATTTTCAATTGTACTAGATATATGAAAGTTTAATTAAGATGTTCAACAAATGTGAGAGATGCATTTAACCATGTGTTTTTTTTTCAACTATTAGCAGATTTTTAAACTGTATTGCTTGGGATCCTTTCCGGATTCCAAAAATGTGACAAAAAAATTTAGTTGACAACTTTTAGATTGGTTTTATTTGATTAAAATGTTTCAAACGTGTAATTGTAGCTCAAATCAAATTGATAGTTTACTAATAAATATTTTTAACTTTTGAGAATACATTGATATTATAAATTGTGTTATTAAAATTTATACAAGCCTATTCAAAGAACAGTAAACTAAATTGATACGATAAAACTTAATAGATTTTACAATATTTTAAAATATGTCTAAAATTAATATCAAGTCCACTACAATTTAAAAGTATCTCTTTAATTAGTGATTAGTATTTTAAGCATATATTATCAGTTTTGACATTTATGTATGTTATTTTATTATCTTGTAATGTTCATGTATTAAGTTGGGTTCATTAAAAAATAAATAATTTTGAAAAATATTTTGGAGCAAAATAATATTTTTGGTTCCTAGTAATTGTTAAGTCTCACATGTAGCATAAACATGGACAGTGAATGTAAGAGAGACAAGGAAAGTGGAGATCATGGGAATGAAGTTTGTGAGGATCATGTTAGCTGTCACGAGGAGAAACAAGATTAGGAATGAAGTTTGTGAGGAGCATGTTAGCTGTAGCGAGGAGAAACCAGATTAGGGATGAAGTTTATGAGGAGAATGTTAGCTGTAGCGAGGAAAAACAAGATTAAGCATGAAGTTTGTGAAGAGTATGTTAGCTGTAGCGAGGAGAAACCAGATTAAGAATGAAGTGTATGAGGAGAATGTTAGCTGTAGCGAGGAGAAACAAGATTAGGAATGAAGTTTGTGAGGAGCATGTTAGCTGTAGCGAGGAGAAACAAGATTAAGAATGAAGTGTATGAGGAGAATGTTAGCTGTAGCTAGGAGAAACAAGATTAGGAATGAAGTTTGTGAAGAGCATGTTAGCTGTAGCGAGGAGAAACAAGATTAGGAATGAAGTTTGTAAGGAGCATGTTGGCTGTAGCGAGGAGAAACAAGATTAAGAATGAAGCTTGTGAGGAGCATATTAGCTGTAGCGAGGAGAAACAAGATTAGGAATGAAGTTTGTGAGGAGCATGTTAGCTGTAGCGAGGAGAAACAAGATTAGG
>CABFOW010003525.1:56024-72861 GCA_902141385.1 Timema californicum
ATATTAAAAAATTGCGTAAAGATTGAAAGTTATTGATTTTATAAAAATATGTTTCGAATAAAATATTTGTATTATAAATATATATATGTATTTGTAATGCTAAGTAATTTCATATCTCAAATAGTTTCGGAGATATTATAAAAATTGTAAATTTACGCATCAGACCGGAGCCCTTAAAGCCATTTTGCCGAAATATTGAGAGTAGCTATTTTGTTTGGAATATTTATTAATGTTTATAAATGAAATTAAATCAAAATCGTTAGAGCCGATTTTGAGAAAATTGACCTTTTGTCTTTTTGCCCTTCAGTAAACTACCCTTAATTTTAGGCTTGGATATCCAATTCCAAAAACCCCTTGGGGCAACTCTAAGAAAACCCTAGATATCAAGTTTTAGCTCAATCGGCAAAATAGTTTAGGCTCTAGTTTGAGGTACAGACAGACAGACAGACAGACAGACAGACGGAAAGTCAAAAACCACTTTTTGTATTCGGGGGTCATGAAACGTCAAGATTCATCAAAATCTCGAGTTTGATTTTTTTGACGATCACCTTACTTTCTCTACCTGTAACAAAGAGAGAAAGTAAAAATAATTCAGATAGCTTCTAGAACTGTTTATCATTTATAATGTTTTCTTGCTTCCGGCAATTGGGGAATGTGCCCTCCCCTCCCCCCCGAAATTATTGGCCGGCTACGGCCTTGGCCATAACTAAACTTCACTGGAACAGACCAGAAAGAAACAACACTGAATTCAGGAGGGAACAGAGGGACCATGGCTCAGCTTAGCAACGAGTGTGAAACCAAACTGACAAAGTCGCAGCACAGCACAGCTTAGCTTAACATTCTGTGTGTATTGGCCTTTATTCATTTTAGTAGTGCAACAGCCACGTACCTAGGGGTAGGGTGTGAAACTTCTGTGCTGGGGGTCCGGGGTTCAATCCTCGGTCCCGGCACAGATTTATCTGATTACCAAACCCTTCCTTCACCTCTGACAAGACATCTTGTGAATGTGAGAAATGCCAGGCCTCCACCGTGGTTCGGATTCCACGTTAAACTGTAGGTCCTCCATTTCATTTCACAATCACCCTACCATTACACATTAGCATAAGTGCGTATAACCAGAACGGGTAGTAAGACGCGGTGCTAATAATAATAATAATAATAATAACAATAACAATAATAATAACAGCCACGTAAGTATTTTAATACTGTAAATAATGTATTACCTACGTAGTCATCAAGTAATTTTTGGTCATGATAAAGACTTTATTTACGAAAATTTTTTGTAATATAATGATATACAAATAAGATTTAAGAAACAAAGAAACATTGGCTAGATTGTTAATTTTTAGAAAAATCAAACTAATCAAAATGAAACATAAACTCACCCACTTCGGTGGTCGCCTGGTCTAACGCGCTACTTTTGTGTTAGATTAGACTGCCGATGACCGGGAGATCAAGGTTCGAGTCTCGGTCAGCAGAGTAATTAATATATAAGCATAGAATCCGAATGAGTAGTAAGACGCGGCGCTAAAAAAAATGTAAAAAAAATAAAATAGATGCCAACCAGAGAGCGTATTGGAATCCCTTTCATCTACGGAAGTGTTTTTTTTCACCATGTCTTACTACCCGTTTGGATTATACAGCTATGTACTATTCACACTAATGTGTTTATGGATTAGGAAGGTTAAATTTAGAGGAAGTGTATCCGCATTTGTGTGGAGGGACAATGAGGAACCATTTAGGAAAAACCACTTTCAGTACACCCGATCGGGATTGAACCCCGATCTCCCCGTCTTTGACAGTCCAGTCATTTTATGCCAGAATAGCGCCTCAGTCCATGTGACCACCGAAGAGGTTTTTTCCCCCCCTTTACGGAGGTTTGAGTTGACATTTGTTACACTCATTAGACCCAATATCTTTGCTAGAGAACTGTATGCAGGTGTTGAAGAAAAAGCTTGATCTTCGCTCTCTCTCTTTCTCTCTCTCTCTCTCTCAGTTAACTGTTGCCAAATCTCCTCGCTTTCGGTTATGTGTGAAGGTGGTGTTGAGAAGGAAGGAGTTACTGGCAACATCGACATACCAGCCCGGCTAAACGCTGTATTCGAGGAAAGATTTACCACACAAACTAGAAATGGCAACGCCTTTTCTCAGTATTGGCAACCATGAACGATAACATTATGTAAGGTGTCGTGAGAAAAGAGTGAGAGGGAAGGGAGAAGGAATATTTAGAATTCCTCGGTTATCTTTTAGCCTGAAGTCGCCAGACATATTGAAATGTGAATAAAAAAAAGGCAGAAATGTTGAATAATTTTTTTTTTGAAGACACGATAAAAAAAATGGCGGCCGTTTTGTTGGAGACAGACCACACAAAACATGATATACAGTCCAATTTTTATAGCAAGGAACTTTTAGAAAATACAAACATAATTCTTAAGACTAGAACAGGCACAACATCCAGTACCCGGCCCTTAATTTATCGATGTGAAAGGCTAAACCCATATTTTCACCAATTATACATTTTCAGCCATGCCGGAAATGGAACTTTGGGACACTTAGCTCAGTAGACAGACATACTATCGACTGAGCTAATCTAAGGACTACACCTTTTGTTGAAAGGTTAATTTTTGAAATAATTTTTTTTATGTTAAAAATAAAAACAAAATAAGTTCATGCCTTTTAAAATTAAAAAGTGCTACACCCACTTCAGTGGCCATATGGTCTAATGCGCTACTCTCACAGTAGACTATAGAGTGACGATGACGGGGAGATCGAGGTTCGACTCTCGGTCGGGTGTTTTGAGAGGTTAAAACAAAATAGTTTTACACTCTCCCTCCACTCAAATGCGGATACACTTCCCATAAATATAACCTCCCTAGTCTCTAAAATATTAGCGTAATTAGTAGATAAGTTTATAACCCTAAGATTTAAAAAGTGGCACATCTTTGATTGGCGTCACCATTATGATATACCGTTCTAATTAGTCAAATTTGGCAACTGTACCAAACCTTTTTTATGGAACAAAATTGTCCTATCAAAACTAGATATTACATTATCAGGGGTGAACTGGCGAGGTCCAAGCATCCAGGGATTATAAATATGACGGCCCCTTAAGGGTGCTGTATAGTAGGGCAATGAGACATATTGTAGACGTTTAGAAATCACGAATTATCTAAAAAGTTGTTTAATATTTCAAAATATTGTTTTCAACAATATGTAAGCGAAAATTATCAGCAGGTTTTTGACAAGTTAAAAAGTTTAAATTTTGAGTTAATTTTATTTTTTAATTCGATGTCGCTTTACAACAAAAATGTGTAATTCTGAGATAAAGTCAATGTTTTGTTAAGGTCACAGCAGAAAATATTAAGATAATGTAGGATTGTTTTATATGTTTGTTTAAGTTATCACATATTTTTTTAAAACACTTTAAACTTAAATTTATACTTTTTAACTGGACTACGTTTTGGTGAAATTATCAAACCACTTCATAAATACTCCGGGATTTCTAAACGTCCGCAACGTATCTCAGAGCTATACGTACAGTAGCCCCGTGGCTTCTTTGGTGCTGACTGACAGCTTTGAAAAGTTATCAGACCAAATTATGTATCCTCACGCCGAACCATATGATCTGCAAAAACATGTGTTTAGCAGCTGTCACTTCTCACGGTCAAAATTTAGGTATATACCTAAATGTTGACTGTCAGAAGTCAGCTGTGAACTGTCAGTCAGCACCAAAGAAGCCACGCGGCTATTGTAGCACCCTTGACATACATTGATAAATACCACTGAAACCATGTTTCACTGTGAGCTGAATTGGTGAGGTAGATGTATTTATTGAACAAAATATTCTTCTAAATTGTTTGACAAAAGCTGATAGTTTATTTTTGTTGTATTATTTAAGTTTGAAAAGTGATTTTACACCCGTTATTTGTGTATATTACAAAGCTATTAACATTTAGTACTCACTAATCAAATGTTTTTATATTAATTGGCTTAAGATGTTGTTTATTATCATGAACAGTTTCACATGCTTATTTTTGCCATTGTGCAGTAGCCCCTTGACTTCTTTGGTGCTGACTGACAGCTCACAGCTGACTTCTGACAGTCAACATCTAGGTATATACCTAAATTTTGACCGTCAGAAGTGACAGCTGCTAAACACATGTTTTTACAGATCATTTGGTCCGGCGTAGGTATACATAATTTGGTCTGGTAACGTTTCAAAGCTGTCAGTCAGCACCAAAGAAGCCATGGGGCTACTGTATGTCTTAACAATTTATAAATTTTCGGTCCCCTTAGACTTTCTCATTGAAACTTTTGATTACAATTGAACAAAAAAAAACTATTTAGAACAGCTGTTCCCAAACTATGGTGAGTGCAATTATTACCGGCAGAACACTGTGAGAAGCCAAACAAAACTAGAAAATACATATGGGGCCTCATCAAATATTATAAATATATTCGGACCAAATCCAGCCAAAAGTAAAACAGATTTAAAACGTAAGTGTAAGTGTGGAAACATTGATTTAAGCTCAGACAGCCGGTGTAGCCGCGTGGTATTTTTAATTATATATATAGTACCTGGGCACCATTAAAAATGTACCAATATAGTAAATATTCAGTACTATGGTGGTACTCCTAATTACGGAAATTGTTGGGGTGGTACGCAAATCAAAAAGTTTGGGAACCAATGATTTGGAATTTAATGGATAGTTTAAATTAGTTGAGTCAGCCCAAATCAAAATGGCCCATCGGTATATCTCCTGTACCTTATTACTGGCATTATTAATTTGTAGTAACCAATTGAAAATGATTTGCAATACGTAACGTCAAAGTAAGTGGTCTTTATGCTTGAGCTGGCTGTTTCCTTGACATTTGCTTATCACTTTGCTTGCACGAGGCTGCACAAAAAAAAAAAACTAACAGTCACAACATTCCAACAGCATTAGTCTCATTTCTCCTTCCTCTTTCCACAACTCTTTTCTTTAAAAAAAAACATTTCGAAATAAAACCAGTAATTGGCAAAACTAGCGACACCTATTGGTAAATATAGTACTACATATTGCCCCACAGCCACTACTCTTTACTCCGAGTAGTTAGAAACGTTTCAAAGACCTTGAAACGATTCTCTGGATCGATCAAACGGTCTTGTCATTGATCTCTTTATAAAATGGAGAGATATATGCTATATTTTCGAGATGTCGTCTTCACACCTATGTGTAAGAGAGAGAGAGAAATTTTCGGGTATCACTTTCTTTCTTACACATAACCAGGGCAATGTGGCATTTTGAAATCGTTCGCTAATTTGTAGAAATATAATATGATATACATCAATGTACGTTTAGATAAATGAAATAAACGTTTCAGTGGCGGTGCGTGTTATATATTTTTGGTCGGGCCAGGTCAAAGCTTAGCGGTAGTTATTTTTTTCTCACGACGCGTTAACACATTAGTTTAAATTCATTTAAGTTTTCTTATTTTTAAAATCACTAGAATTACAAAATCACAAAACAAATATACAAACAGAAAGAATAAAATAATACAAGTTTTGAATTAAACTTACCAAGAGATGGGATTATTTCATTATTTGTGCAAAAGTTGGGCACGTTTGTTCTTCTGACTGGCAAATATTTCAAAGACTTTATTGTTGAAGTTTGGAAATTCAGAAATATCTTCCTTATGTATATAAAAAAACAGCCAGCGAATTACCCGGTATTGTCTCGTGGTGTTCCTAAGGTACGTTTTGATACTTTTTAACGTACTGAAACTTTACTCCGACCACGAAATCTCTCTATGATTCAATATTTATTGTTCCGAATGTTTTAAACCTATATGTATTTTCCAAATGAATTGCACATATTTAATGATTTTTAATTATTTCACTTAAACTTTTAAGATCTTTAGAACATATCGTTGTCCACAACCACACACTACCAAATAATAAACAATAAAAACAAGACAAGTTCGGTTTTTCTTCACTCACAGTAAACTACAATTTTTTTTACTAAACTCAACATTAGAATAAGTTATTTTTTTTCTCAACATACAACACATAAATGTAAAGTCACAAGGTTGACCATTTAACCATTTAATTTCAAGTTTTTCTTAAAGTTTTAATCAAAAGACGAAGTTTTTAATAAATCATCTACTTTATTCATTAAAATTAATCACTTTCACTCGTAACCTTACTTATTGGGTCTTTAACACAGACCGTACTAAAATAAAGACACATACACGCTAAAACAACTATAAACTATCTTTATCGAATCAGGCTCGCTCAGACTGGCCCGATTAGCTACCGTTGGACTCGCAGTGGATTGACTTTGAGAGATATCTCCCATTGTACGATGGAGATTATATGAGAGGGGTTGGCCCATTTAGTCTTCTATATTTAGTCATTGGACTCTCGAGCGCTAGTACAGTCGCATGAAGATTGGCGTGAGGAATGAATTCTCTTGGGACTGGAATACTTTATAATGAATAGAATAATTCCTTGGGTGTAGATAATGGTGCTTCACTTCACATTAATGTTTTTTTACAAAATTTGTTATAAGGAAAAAAAGAAAGAAAAACATATTTTATTATGTTCAAATAATTTTGGTGGGTCTGGGCTCGTGTAGACACACCCTCCCCCTTGTAGTTTTAATAAAAGGTTTGAAGGACATAACTAAGTTAGAAACTTGCAATTTATTTCTAATAAGTTGATGTAGGCTAATAGGCTAATATAGTAACAGTTACAAAAAATATCCATATATTAAACCACAAGTCAAAGATCACTGGGCTCTGGCGAAGGCGAGGGAACCCAGATAGAATACAGAAGTAATAATTAGGGATGTGAGTAGCCATGATCTGTCACTTAGCATCACAATCAATAACACCTTTGACTCACTTATTGAGTACAAACAATTCCTCAGCTTGTTTTCTATCATTAGCAGTCTAACAATGTTGAAAATCAACATTCGTGGAATAAAAAATAAAATGGTTGACTTAAAGCACATGTTAGCAGGCCTAGGCTATTGCTCATCCATAATTGTTGTTTCTGGAACATGGTTATATGATACAGATATAGGCCCTGCACTTTTATAGCTTTTATGATTATACCAATTATTTTGCTTGTATGAACGAAGGTGCCATACACGGGAGGCCTGGAAATGTACGTACAATCTCACCTAATCCCCACATGGTAAGCAATTAATACTATTCCATTTTTGTTAAATTGTTGAATTAAACAATATAGGCAAATAAAAAAAGTAATAGATTATTACAGACCTCCCCGGTGTAACTTGATAAAATTTCTAAAAGCCTTAGACAATAATATGGTCGCATGCAAACATATGCCTTTTTTTGTGAGTTTAATGTAAATATCAACATGAACACTGATGACGTCAGCACGTACTAAGTAACTTACCTAACAAACAGTTTCAACTTTCAGAACACATACCCAACACGTGTAAGGCTCCTCTGGCACAATAATTGAAAATTTTCTCTCGCACACTAACACTAGTAAACTCGCCATATTAACCATTAACAACTTTTAACCATATTATTCAAACAAAAACAGTAGAAACAACCACAGTAAACTATGATATATATTATTTTTTTAAAAACCTGTAAAACGCTTGCATATAAACTAAGGAAACAATAAGTATGTAAAACAAATAGCCACTAATAACCCCAACACTACACTCTTGTACTCTTCTTTATAATTTACCTTAATTCTCACAAAGGTAATCAAGTTTTTAGAAAATTATTATAGTTATTGAACTCTCATAATCATCTTATTAATTTTATTCTCAAACCAATATTCAAGCTAATAGCCAACTTTAAATATATTGTTGCCTTAGCAGAATGTAAACGACATAAGTAATAGCTACATATTTTAATAGGCCTTTATTAAAGCTTTACTTGATTTTTACACTATTACTTGTGAAACTGAATTTATATCCTTTAATGTAAATGTTTATTCACAGGTTATAGGCTTGTATGTTACAATATATTTAAAGTTGACTATTAGCTTGTTTTAGAAACCATATTATATGTAAAGTTCGATAACTTTAATGAAATAAGGTAGCTTAAAACTTAATTACATTTCTTGGAATGACCAACTTTGTGTAGTAGACCTAGTATTACATTCAAACGATCATTTAGGACTTTAGGTCATAGGCTTATAGGAAGTATATCTGTTTTACAATATATTTAAAGTTGGCACTTAACTTGTATATTGGCTTCAAAAAACATATTATAGTGAACGTTCAGTAACTATGATGAAATAAGGTGGCTAAAAAAGATTTACAATAACTGTTCGAATGATAAACATTGTATAAAAGTCTTACGTTCAAACGATAATTTAGGTTACTGGCTTGTAGAAAGTATTACTATATTAGTCTACATCAACATATTTAAAGAAACAAATCACAAGTGTAGAACTTAGTAATAATTTTCAAACTTTTTATAAATACGTTTAATTCATTTAACAAATCATACATTGACAAATCTCATTATATCTATACAAATTAGCAAACGATGTCAAAAGGTCACATTTCCTTGTATGTGTGTAAGAGAGAAAGAGATACCCGAAATTTTCTTTCTCTCTTGCACAATGGTATGCAGACAACAGCTCGAAAATTATAACCACAGATGTCCATCCAGTTAAATTATAGAAACTCTCTCTCTCTCTCTATATATATATATATATACACACACACACACACACACACACACACCATAGACAAAACAATATCAAATGCCAATCTCGTTGCCATGGACACAAATCTTTTTGAAGTTGCCATCAGGGCAGAGAGCTTTAATTGTACTGTAATGTTTGAAAAGTTAAACTTTTTCATTGTGACCATTATATAAACGCTATGTGCAGTGGTGAAGGGTGATGATAATTTTTGGGTAAGCTGAGTCATGAACACCCATAAAAGGACATACTTAACGATGTCCAAAATGGGATTTTTATAAAGTTAAAAAATGCATAACTGGCATACTACTACTACTACTACTACTACTACTACTAATAATAATAATAATAATAATAATAATAATAATTTATTTTTTGCTATACCTTCTGTGAAATATCTATTTTTTGGTCTTGCTATTTTCCCTTTTAAATGTACTTTAAATTCAAAAGAAAAAACCTCAACAGTAGAATTATTTAACAAAAAAGTCAACTGAACCGAAAGCAACATTGTTGATGTCTACAGCACCTCCCATTTTTTTCTACGGCACATACATCAAATCATAAAACATTACTGATATACATGATAATGCGAAATGTACAAAAACTCAATCAAATAATACAATTCAAGTTACAATCAAAAAACTAAACTAATCTACACTGAAATAAACCTTTGAAACAAACTTTATATGCTCATAATGTAACACTGGCGAGTCGGGGATAGCCGGCTTACTAGATCGCATTCAGTGGCTGAGATGAACAGTTGCACGCGCATTATCCTCCATAGCTCCCCGCAGACCTGATTATCCGGGTGAGTTAAGTGGAAGTGTATCAGCTTATTTTACCAAAAGGAACTGACATTTTCGCTTCACACGCTTTCCAAAATGGCATTACGCTTTACAAAATGAACATTAAAATTTCAATTTTACATCTATTTTATGTAACAGGATGTTTTCTCTCCTATTTCAAAACCTTTTGGGCTAGCTGAGCTTATCCTTCCTACCCTGACACCTCGCTACCAACTATGTACCTGTTAGGGTTGATAATTTGACGTTACAAAAATATAACGTCTATAAAATTAATAAGGGCTGTACCTTCTCGGGGTTTAGATGGTACGTAACATACATATATAAGAAATAGCAAGAAGAGGGTGGGTTTGAAAAATATAAATTTAATTAATCATAAGGCAGAACATGGTACATAATGAATCTTACGAACACCATCTCAAATAACATGGTCTATAAACTTGACTGCGTCAAGTTACCTATTATATTACTGGGCAGAGACAAAAGCAAACATGGTGTGAAACGCCCATTAGCTGTACAATAACAGATTAAAAAAGCTAATAACAATCCGTCTGCTTGATACATTAACATGGAACATTCTGCAGACAATTGTACCGGGCAAGTTCAAAGTCTGTCTCGGCTATTACCTTTTCTTAGCCTGGCACACGACTCATTGGTCTAAGCCAGTAGGGCAACGATAATACAATAGTTGGGCACCCCAAAAAGAGGGCGAGCAGGACTCAGCAGGAAATTCGCGTGAAGCACGAGAGGATATCATTAGATATAAGAAACTACGATAGACATTAAGTTATATAATAGGCTAATCCTCTAAACTAATATTCCCTAAAGACTACGATGTGAGTCCAGCCATGGTACAGGCTATTCCCGATTCCTTTATTGATCTATCGAAGTCCAGGTTACTTTCTACGGTCCGGTCGGTCCCACGGCGAGAACATCTTGATCACCGCTAAATTAAGGCTAAGTTCGTTGAGAGACGACTGTCTAGAAGACGTTGATTAATAGCAATCATATTGTTGCCAAGCGAACCACGGAGCTTTATAGCATACTGGGACGGACGAGAAGAGGGGGTGATTGACCCATCTAGGGGGTTCTGGAATGTTTACTCCGTCTAGAGAGCTGGTTGAGTGCCGCCTTCAGTTGATCAAGAAACTCGGACCGGTCAAGTGCGATATATCTGAATGGCACGGTCCCCCCACCATTCTGACAGCATCGCTTCTGATAGGGCCGGAATCGTTTCATGAAGTATCCAAGACGTTGATATGTAACACAGATCAGATGTGTATGTAGATCAGGGAAGAATAATATGTGAGTGTATTTTACCCATGATTAGTTGCTTCAAATTTTAGGGCCGAAAAAGGGCTGAACTGGTTTAACCCGTTACAGGGTATTCATATGATAGCGTTCAATGTATAAGCATTGAATAATCTTCATAGTATATTAATATTAATTGTCAAAAAATACTTTATACAATTCCTTATGGGAATAGACCATTTTTTTGAGTGAAATAAAATTTAAAATTTGGTTTAAAACTTATTCCTACAACCTCAGATTTGTGGCAGTTTTTATTTTAAAGCATATCATTTGAAAATGTATCGCTTATAAACATGATATATATATAAAATCCTCTTTAGAGTAAAGCTTGGATCGTCGCTATAATTTTAAAGTATGTATTTTGTTTTAAAATGTGATATATTATAGATAACGTACCAACCATTTTCATTTCTAATTTTGTTATGGTTTTTATTTATTATGCATAGAATATACTATATAATAATTTATAATATTTACATTAGAACCCTTTTATGGTATTCTCCCACCACAATAAAGAAAACAATAATTTTAATTTTGTATGGATATCTACAGCTACCAGACCAGCGACCTTTTTTGTGTAGGGAATGCCAGTAAATAAAATTAATGGACTTGCGGTCAACCTCCACCCCACTCTACCCCCTCCCGAATAAAAGTTTGGGAATTAAGTATAAAAGGAGTGGTCCTTCTTACCAATTTTTGAAAATTAGATTATTTTTTATAAACTATATGGAGTAGTCGTCCCCAATTTTTTTATTTGTATAATTTTAGAAGAAATTTGGAATGGTCCTCCATCAGCAAATTTTCAAAAATTGGATGCCTATAGAAGCTATTATGAGTAGTAATCGCCTTGATATATTTTTAAAAAATTAACTCCTCTAGACGCTACCATTTAAAGTGATCCACCCTTAAAACGGTTTGAAATTTGAATACCCCTCGAATCTATTTAGAGTGAACCTCACCTTGATATTTTCTGACAGTTAGATAGATACCTCTATAAGCTATTTGAAGACGTCTGCTCAAGCAATTTATTTTTTAATTTGTGTGTCTTTAGATGCTAGTTGGAATGATCCTCAACTGGACATTTTTGAAAATTAGATGCGTTTAGATGGTAATTGGAGTTGTCACTTGAATGTATATGTAAATGACTTTTAAAGGCATTCAACTTCAGAAAATATGCAAATTTTTAAAATTGGCTTTTTCTAGAAACCATTTGGAGTGGTACCTCCCTACCTGGCACATTTTCGAAAGTTGAATGCCTTTAAAAATTATTTACAGTTAGATACAAGTCTTTTAGCTTCATATTCTAGAATATCAGAAGGTGTGAAATACGTCTGAAGTTTTTGAAATTTGAATGCCTCTAGAAACTATTTTAAATAGCCCACACCCAGATTTTCTATTTAATTTGGATGCTTCTAGAAGTTATTTAGATTGCTCCTCGTCTGATTTTTTCTAGAAAATTAGATACCTCTAGAAGTTACTTGAAGTGGTTTTCGCCCGGCATTATTTTTTAAATGAGCTCTTCTCAGAAGCTAGTTTGAATGGTTCTCTTCTGGAAACGTTTCGAAAATTATATACTTCAATAAGATATTTGAAGTGGCCAAGAACTAAATCAAAAAACAAATACGTTTCAATTTTTCTTTCGTTTAAACTAAAACTCTGTTCATTTTAACTTTTGTAGTGCCTATTTTATTTTTTACTATTAGCTGTAACATTCCAAAACCTCACAATTTTTACCGGTAATTTCCTACCTGGAGGGTTGCGACGTTAATCCGAAGGGGTAGCAAGTTTTGTGACGACCATAACCATAATACTGTATTTACTCTTTTAAGCGATTTTGAACATTAAAGTAAAGTTCAAAATTCAAATAGAAACAAAATATTTTGTTTATCTTACTCCGACTGCATGTTTTATGTTTACCGACCCAGTTAACTGCAGCAGCCTCATATTTGGTTGAGTAGCACTGCAAGCTCGCGCCTTGTTTAAATACAGAATATCCACCAAGCTCGTAATTCTTCTCTGTGAGCTCTCGTTCGCTTTCTTATGGTTTTTTTTTTACAGCAAGTGAGATAAAGTGGGAAAACGGGGTGGGGTGTGCAGTGATGGTATTCCTTCCATATCTAGAGAAAGTAGTTGTTTACAAGCTCTTGGGAAAGGGAAGGCTCCCAACGCCATTGGGACTTCTGTACACAAGGAATCACTTGCATCAAAAAACGTGAGTACAGAACTAAGTATTGTCTTTAGTTCCATCATTAAAATAGTAAGCTACATTAACATTAAGACAAGACCAACTGAATCACGTTTGTTTGCTACCTTATGTGAGGGAACAAGGGTTTAACACATTGCTTTCTTATACTCCTCTGCTGCACTACAGTTGTCACGCGGGACTGTTCTTGTAAGGGTGTTTGAACAAAAGCATGAAATTAGTCTTTATTTCCAATAAAGTGACTATCCCCGTAGTAAAAATGAGATTAATGAGAACAGTTCCTTGTGCAAAATAATGTATCTTGCTGGTATATTTGAAAGACTTAATATTTTAATCACATTTTCACTTCAAGTGACAAGGTGAGAGCTTTTATTGGGAAACTGGATCTATGGCTGTCTAAAGTTAAAGAAGAATTTCTTGACATGTTCCCAAGACTGAACGAAACTCTTGAAAAACATGACAATGTGCGGCAGGATTTAAACACCTTTTTTTTTTAATCACCGACTACCTCAAATTGCTAAGACTAGAATTCATAATATATTTTAAGCAATCCGTTGATGTCATTCAAAATCAGTGTGTGCGAAATCATTTTTCTGTGGAAGCAAGAAAGAGGCTGCCAATTAGTGAACAAGAAAAACTGATAGACCTGTCCTCGGATTGCACAGTGGAACACAATTTTGAAACATGTTAGCTCAGACAGTTGTGGCTTTAGGCTGAAAGTGAGTACCCAACAGAGTGCGAAGGCTGTAGCAGTTTTCTTGCCGTTTTCCACGTCCTATCTCTGCGAAACAGGATTTTCTGCTGTGGCTACCAACCAAATATAGGAATCAGCTTAAAGTAGAACCAGATATCAGTTTGACTATTTCTCCACTAGTGACAAGGTTTAATAAACTATGTGCATCAATGCAAGCTCAAAAATTCCACTAACTGTGCAGCTGATATTTAGTTTCTTTTGACATTGTTTATGCCATATATACTTTGTTTTGTTTTAAATTTGTTTATTAAAAGTGAGTGATACATTTGACAATAGCTATATAGTAATTTTATATCAATTAAAAATCTAGATTTTAAACGCAAGGCGTCGCGAGATCATAAAGGCAAAAATTGGGGTCGCACTCCGAAAACGGTTGGAAACACGTCTGCGGTTCCTGCATTTTCACTAGTGCCATAAACGGCTAAACACGGTGGCTATAAGAGAGACATTTTTGTGCCAGAACAGTGAAGCAAACAGCTCGATTTGTCCCCTCAGAATCTAACAAACAATAACATAATGAGAGTTAAGTTTTTGTCTATTGCAAGCGATAGTTGATTATATACAGAGAGAAAGAGCTAAATGATTTTTAATTTGTGAAATTTAGACCTAATATATTATTAGTATTCCTAAATTAAATGGACTTATATTGTTATTAATAGTTTATATTAGCATTAAACCTTAATTGTGACATCACATAGTATCGGTAATCGGCCTATTGCGTGCTTCCTCTTGAGACAGCGTCGATTCTTTTCCTATCTTAACATATAGGAAAATTATAGGTTTTTATTGGAAGCTCAGCTTTGTGATTTTATTTAATAAGTCATTAGCTACTACAATGTTTGTAAATAATTAATATTATTGAATATTAAAATGACATAAGTTAAACAAAACAAAGTTACATTTGTGCAATTTTCCAGAATTTACATACTAATAATTATTGTCTATTATATCAGACGATTTCGCAGAATGTAAGATATGCGAGGGATTTAATTTCTCAACTCAGTCAGTTATTGTTTGATTTTTTTTCTATAAAGTTAGTAATTCATACTCTCACGTCATAACTATACTTTTACTATAAACTTATTATAATGATTTATCATGCAACATAGACACTTACGACAAAAGTTAAATATGATTACGGTCACGCTTTTTGGAGCTAAATAAATGTACGACTAAACGCACTATTTCGTAGGCTAGGTAGGTGCACTTTAATTTAGTAGTACATATTTAAAATAAAAGATGGCGCTAGCATTTAAACCATTTTTTAACTTTACGACCAGTAGACCCCTTCGCATTTTCCCCTTCTTCCCCCTCTGCCGGTTCACAATGTATCACCTGATAGTTCCCACTGCCCCTCATTATTAAATTTAACTTCCTTATCTACTTACTAACGTAGAGTATAGACGTAGGGCAAAAATAAGGTAATAATAATAATAACAGTAATAGTAATAATTAATATGTAATATTTTAAATAATCCTTCCTCAGTTCTTGTCGCTCTCATTTTGCGGAAAGGAAGTTGGAAATTGTATTTATTTCGTTATCTACAACATAATTTCAAGCAAACAATCGAAGCAACATCTTTATTAAAGTGACATACCATAAAAATAGACTAGTAACAAAATAACACTCTCTTGGACCTTAATTGCATAAGATGTTTATTTTATTATTCAGTACAGTCGAAAGACTTAATAATATCAAAGCAATGAATAGACGGCTGGCGCTCACATAGTAAAATTTGTTAAAAGTAATTTCCTTGAATTATTTAACCAAATGGCTCCTTCGACAATTGATTTAGAGACTCTTGGTATGATTCTTAGTGAGGTTGAAGAATATTTTAATTACTATAGTATAGGGTTTGTGCTGCTATTCAATTAAATATTTAGACTGTACAACTGAACACGTAATATTAGGCTTACTTTTTTTTTGTGGTGTGCTGATATAATTAATTTATTGAGGGTTGGGAAGGGGAGCAATTAAAAACCTCTCAAAGTATTATCAATAATATAGTTATTCCTCATTAATGCTTAGGTATCTTATTGGCAATCCCAATTATTATGTTAAGAAAAATAACTTTGTACTTTAAGAGGGATTTAATACAAAAACACAGTATTTGCAATTTGACGTCTTCATCAATTCTTCCGCCTCCCAAGCACGTCAAAAATATGTATAGCCTACTGTCTTGCTCACTACGAACAGTTACTCACCGATAGTATTAAATTGGCCAAGTCTATCGCGGGTCCTGTTTTAACATGACGATTTGGCATTTTGTCTATCTGTCCGAGCGTTTGTTCCGCAAAGAAATTTGGTAGGGGCATTCTTTGAACCTATGCCGAACAACGTACGCATATCAGTGGAGGTGGAACCTTGTTTGAGTAAGATGGAGAAAGGGCAGGCCAAAAAGTATTTTTGGGGACTTTCATTCCACCCCAAAACCCCCAGATTAAATGTTAGGAAATTGGAAGTCCCTAAAAACTACCGTATTTGGAGTGATTCTGCGCCCCAACTTATGAAAAAAATATTTTTAAAACCATTCAGAAATTTTTTGAAAGATGAATTCCTCTTAAAGTAATTTAGAGTTTTATTAAATAGCAGAAAATTTGAAATGTATATGACCAAAAGGGGTGCATGGGGGAGGGGTGCAACGTTTAGTAGTTCATCTCAAGTAATTTTAATTCCAACCTATCAATAGAGTAATGGGCACATATATTTTTATTTAATTTTGTAATATTTTGCGAGACTGACATCCTAGACCATATGAACAACATTTGTTCTTTATTAATACAATGTTCTATTGAATAAAGTATTAATTTGTTTTCTCTAGGCCTATAACTTATATCACCAAGGAAAAATATCAACTTTAAAACCAAGGAGAACTTATATAGAAACTACTAGTAAGACTGTAGTAACGATAATAACATGGAGAGAGGTCTACTGTTCACAGAACTACTAGTAATACTGTAGTAATAATAATAACACGGAGGTAGTGAGGTCTACTGTTCACATAACTACTAGTAAGACTGTAGTAACAATAATAACATGAAGGGAGGTCTACTGTTCACAGAACTACTAGTAAGACTGTAGTAAT